>WSYH01011351.1:0-20990 GCA_036426205.1 Ascaphus truei | reverse complement strand
TGTGCCGCACATTATTATGTATACTGCCAACGGAAAGATATATCCATGTTATGGCTGCTATGCATTTAACAAAAGGATACAATGTTGTTACTTGTACCTTGCACTCTAACATATAAGTGAATAACGCGTGGATTTACACAATCATATAGAGATGTGTAACGCGTTGTCACGGCTACCACTATATAAGGTGATCTGTGACCATCATCTGTTTGCTGTATTTCAGAGATGTCGGGAAGAATCAATGGGATCAATGTATGTTTCAGAAGAGTCCAACGTTATAGAGATGATTGTGAGGAGGAGCGACGCCTAAATACTCCATATGCAACAATTTTTATAATGCTTGCAGCCATATTAACAAACAATACAAATGTGATCCGGTTATGCCTATATTTCATAACCACTTAATTAACATATGATGTTGCTAACCAGTGCAGTTTGTAAATTTTAATGTGTGTTCTTTCTTTTGTACTAACATTATATGCCATCTCTGTGTAATAATATACAACCATTGCCACTCTGCTAACACAATTAGTGTAGTATATATTGTATTAATAGAAGGTATGACTGTAGAAATAGTAAAGGAGACTTAAAACCAGTACCATTTCATGTAAAAATTCTCATGTTACATGGGGATGTTGTTAAATTGTTTTGAGTGTGGCAAATAATTTAATGCCAAGATGTTTGCTCAACTATAATGCATGATGTTAAGATATTAGGTACGATCATGTAAACATGTAAGTTTCTGTGTATATTTAATTTTCCAAACTAACTATATTTTACTTGTTTTGTTAAACCTTCAACACATCATAGTATTGAATATGATGATATAAGCTACCATAATAAAACCTGATGGTATCATTTGACGGTGTATGCAGCATACACAAATTGATACAGACACAACATTTGTTTTGAAAATGTGCGTATGCAAATGTGCACGTGATTGACGTTCATATTTTGAGAAAACTTGTAAATGATCATCATAATATGATGAACTGACGTGATGACATTCCAACTATATAACAACATTGTCATTGTAAAATGAATATGCAAAATTACTAATATGTGTGAAATATTTTTGGTTGTGTTAACAGTTTGACACTTGTTACATGTAGGTCACACAACCCAGTGTGACTTATACATCACATGTGACAATGTAAAACAATCTTTACAAATAGACCATTACTAAAATCACATAACTTGCACATAGAAGATGTACAAAGCATTGGTGTGATTAACAGGCATTTATGCATGGAGTTTTACTGTATACACTCAGTGTCATCCGTCATTAATCACCACCCCTATGGAAAAAACTAGCAGCATTTATCCCCTTCTCTCCACCACCCCTATATTAGATTAATGAATTGTAAGGAACATACATTAATGTGATGTCATGTCACTAATCATTTTCAAAACATGCACATGAAAGCTCATAGTAGCTAAACGCATGTACATGATACAGAAACTAGATGTATGTAAGATTTGAAGTTGACAACTATGTTGGGTTATACATCCTATAATTATACGTATATAGAGGTAGGCACATGTTATGACAGATGTCATTTCATACTACCATGATCAGTCATAGAGGAGATATCCTATAAAAAATGGACAATATAAATTGCAAACATTACATGACATCTTCATTAACGTAAGCAACACACCAAAGTGTCTATTTGGTGTTACATATGAAAACACATGTATATTTTGTCACATAAATATGAAACAGCGGCTGGTGTACACATACATATTGATGCGCATGTTCAGTGTAACAATAACATTGTTGTACCATCTGCAAGAATGAATGACTATGGCCATATATATTTTATGTTTATCATAATCAACAACAAGTTACAAATTATTCATTTGTTACACACGTTGTATACATACACACAACTAATTTACAATTCGAAGAAGGATTATATATCTGTGCAGAATAACATCAGACAATGTTCCTAGTACTACTTATATATTAATTATGTTATATTAACACAAATTTTTACATAACCTTCTGTTAGACACAGCTGAATATGGTGCACACCTTTCTCTTCTCTGTCTTTTGTGACAAAGCATGTGGCACCGTAGTACTAGGTACATACAAAGGCCCACATGCCTTGTCCCACCAGCAGAGAAGAAAAGGTGTGCAACCCATATTCATCTGTGTCCTAACAGAAGGTTGTTAAAAAATGTTGTGTTAATTAACATAATTATATATAAAGTAGTACTAGGACATATATGTATTTACTTACAAGAAAAAAAAGTATTTATGACATTCTGGCGTGTCTGCGCACCACTGGCTGTTTGTTCATTTTCAGCTGGTACATTGGTGGGATGCTCTCTACAAAGCCCCACCTATGTCTGCGTGTACATTATGTGCTGATTGCCACATTGTGCAAATGCAACAGGCAATGATAAATATCAGACCTTTTTGTGGCTTATATTGAAGAGCCCCACCATTCTGTTGAGACACCTAAATCTTGTTTTGAGAAGGCCAATGTCCTCCTATAATGGATCGCGTAGATATATGGGCAGCATTGTACCTCTCCTCTGCTTCAGTTTGAGGGTTTAGCACCGGGTCAAGAGCCACGGCCTATTCCGTATCCTGAGTCACCTATAATCAATTGAGCACATAAGGTAACTTAGTGATAACATTCTAATAAAATCATTCCTAAACAAAATGAGGTTTGTGTTACAACATCCAAATTGTACTCACCCAGCAGCCACCAGGTCCAAAATGGCCTTCTTCGAAAACATGGTAGATCTATGATTTCCTCGGATAGAGGAATCGTGACGGAACCAGGGAATTTGGCTACCACATTCATTATCTTCATCGTGGCAATCGCATACCACCTGTACATTCAGGAATGTTAGTGCTTACGGTTGCGGTAGCCTCTCACTCTGACTAGGCGAAGCAAGCACATGTGTGCAATCGATTGCACCCAGCACACATGTATCCTCCCGGCTATGGCATAGAAATAAAGTCCTTGCCTGACTTCCACACACTGTGTCTGCTCTTAGTTAGAAAAAATTAATTCCTAACGCGTCTATTGCGTGCATAGAGAAACGGGTAAAGCGCCCGCGAGAATGGTAGATTGCGAGACCCCCGCCGCACTATGCCCACATGTGTCTGGAAGAACGCGGAAGCAGATAATGTAATGAGCACAACATATTTAACAAAACCAGGGACTTGCACACCTCTGGCTGTCAAAAAATCTAAATCTCCCCCTTATCTCCTTCATAAGAGAGAAAGATTGCTGCTGAACTCAAACGATAATCGACTACTATCTCCTCACTCACTCATCCCACTAACAGTTCTCTCCTGTAACACACAAACGCGTACGAGCCACACGCTCCTCCTCTGTCCTTCTCCTCTGATCTCCGTGCCCTCCCTGTCGCCTCTCCTGTCCTGTCGTTCCGCGTGCCTGTCCCTGCACTGGGTCCCTGGCTCTGTCCCCTCCCTTTCCTGATGTCATTCCTCATTCTCAAGTCACTCGTGCAAAGAATGTTCCTCTCTCCGTCCTCCTACACAAGCGCAACCAATTTTGAAAATCTGTAGCCTGTGAATGAGCAGTATGGGCCGTCCTTTAAATAGCTTGTGATGATGTCAGGTGAGTTTGGTAAAATGCAACGTGTTACATGAACATAAATTAACAGTACTTGCCTACCGCCCAAGCTGTATCCATTTGATCAAAAGTATTATTTCTGTGTATTCCAGCAGCCAATCCTGAATTTCACAGATGTAAACGTGAAGCTTTGTACAAGCATTCATTGTAAATGATTAGTGTAATTGTATGCATGTAGCTACTTCTGAAGCCAACACTCATGTCATGTAATTATGCCTAAAAAGCATGAAGATTGACATAGAAAAACTTTTGCAGACACATGTCATTTTGCCATGTTATTAGTCACATGTTCACCAACAATGATATTCTCGTGTGGCATATGCATACTTTATGCATCAGGATAGTTGCTATTGAATAGTTTGAAACTTTATCAATGAGTACCTATTGTAGATGTGTGTATAAGTATCAATGAATTGCTTGTAATGCACGTTTACAATGTAACAGCAATGGGGATTGACTGTCCATAGCAGACGTCATCAAAAAAGGGAGGACACAAAGTACATGTGAAACATGAGAAGAAAGATGTACATGAACGTTTGATGATGCGTTACACATTACAAGCATTGTCTAATGTAAAGCAAACCTGGATATACGGTGGATGTGTTAGAATGTGTTACATGGGTAACATCATATAATAAATTGTGCACACGGTCACTAACATGTTGATATGATGTCATGTGTCTCCTTTAAGAGTTGAGTATCTAGGTTTTTTCCCTTGACACATCATCACATGATGAGTATTACATGCAAATATGAAAACATATAAAGTTCCAATGTTATATGCAAATAATAACATCAGGTTGTGACACCATGCAGTGAATGCCCCCCACACTGTAATGCTACAACCACATTTGTATTTGTGAGTATAGAACGTAAACAGTACTATAATGTTATACGTCCCCCTCCATTGACTCCATTGATTGTACAGAAGAGTTTTTTTTTCTAAGTGCCGGTTCCGGCAACCTTAGTGATCGTTCTCCCCTCCAACCTTGCCAACTTTAGTTGGCGGGACAAATTGGCCATGAAGCTCATTTCTTATGCGTCAGCCTCCGTAAGCTGATTTCGCTACTTTGAATACAGTCGAATAAAAAAAAGGTGCGATAAGTGCCGAAAACCGGCTTATTGGCAGGCGACTTGCCATACACACAATTTCGGATACGAAAACTGGCGAAATCAAGCATTATCGGCGCTTACTGAATCTCAACCCAATTTTGGCGGGAACATGGCAAAAAACCTTATCAACGCTTACTGCATGAGCCCTTAGTTTCCATCCTGGCAAATCCTTGGACGTACTTGGGATTCCTTACTCAATTTATCCCTGCTATAGGTCCCGGTGTCATGACTCGTGACAGGGCAGGGCATGGGCCGGGATGGTCGCTAGGCTGGGCTGGGGTAATGTTCAAATCATTTCCAGCAGAACATCAAGCGGTGTAAGTCACCACGAGCATGGGCATTTTTTTCTTGCCTCTCTCTGCCTGAGCCCCGTGACTCTCTGGAAGGACTTGGCTTCGCACGGTGGCCATGGCAGCGTCCATAGCTGCCTCAGCGGCTTGAACAGTGCTCTCCCGGGCCTCGTTTCCAGTCAGACCCGGACAGTGTTGTCATTGCCTGCCGCCCGCGGAATCCCCATCCGCTCCGTGGTCACGCACCGGAGTGCGTCAAGGACCGAAGGGGCGTGGTTGATCAGCGGTCCGCGGACAGGTAAGTAAGGCCGCACGCCTCTCCCTTCTCGTCTTCTGCAGGGTCCGCTTCGCCTGTGGGAGAAGTGGGTGGTGAGTCTCCCTTACCTACCACCAGCTCCCACTGCAGGGCGATGTACTTGGGGTCCCTCTGATCCGTCTCCGACGCTTCTCCGATGCACTGGGAGTTACCACGCCGTGGGACTAGTCTACGGGCCTCAGGCCGCACCACAGCGCTCGCCGTCGGGGGTGTTCCGCTCGTCTGCTCCTGTTCTCCCGGTAAGTGGACTGCCATCATTATTACAGCTGGGGTGGTTTCACCCGTGTCTGGCGCATCGCCACCAGATGAGGCGCCATCTTCTCTCCTCTGAAGACGACTTTGGTCGGATCCCCCCGCTAGGGAGTCACCTGGGTCTTTGGCTGCCCCCAGGGGTTAGTGGTCGAAACGGGCCCGCATCCTTACCCTCCACTGCGGTCACGCTTTTCTCCGCCGAGTTTCTCTCGGCTCTGGAGTTGGCGGGGCTTTGTTCCCAACCCCCCCCCCTTCATGGCAGTGGTTCAGGGAACTAGGGCAGCCTCGTCCGCCTGTCTCTGCCACCCTTCGTAAGGTCCCAGAGAATCACCCAGGGGTATTTATCATGGGCCACGGTTCGTTAAGCCATAGATAGTACGTGCCACTTTGAGGCATCGTTCTTTGGTGCTTGCGGCCCGTCCGGGTGTCCTGCAGTGGACGCACGGCACCGTAGGTACTCTCGCCCTCGCTCTCCCACCACCATAGAAGCCTCCTGGGAAGCTGGAAGATTGTGGTGCTAGTTCGGACCTATTCGCGCGCAGTGGTTTGAACAGTTCAGTTCAGTGGTCCTTGCTCGTACAGTCATGCAAAAGTGAATTTCCTCGGCTCTCACTTCCTGTCCCTCCCTCGCTGGGAGGACGCTCCTGATTGGTTCTCCTTGTGCCCACCCTCCTGTGCCACCTTCCCTCGTGGAACAAAGTAAACGAGTGGAACTCCTTCGCTCAGTGTGACGTGGGCCTTGTCTGTTGGCCAGTCACAGCACACAGGTGGGTGGGCTATTCGGCTTGCGCCGCTCCGCTCGTTTTGTCAGGGGATCGGGTTTTTTGCCAACCCCTGCACATCTCCCTCCACATTTCTCTGACAGTTCTTTTGCACGCTTCACGTGCGCGATCCTGATTGGGCGGAGTCGCCATTTTAGTTCGGCTGCTAACGCTGGGCCGTGGATGGCGCTGCAATCGCCATTTTTAACTCTTTCATGCCCTCGAGCACATGTCGTGAGTACGGCCGCCAGTCTTTGATGAGCCCTCCAAATGTTATATCACCACCCCATCAACGCTATTCTCAGTGTCTATTGCAAAACTCGTTCCTAACATGACTATACTCAAACTGTGCTCACTGAACGATCTAATCCAGACTTTTCTCCTGTGCTTTTACCCACTGGTATGATGTGGTATAACCCAGGCTAGGCAGAACTCTTCTCGTGGCACCCGCACTCTCTGACGGTTCCTCTGACAGTACTCTGTGGTTTTGTTTTATGTGGGTGCTGGCTATGTACCGGGCATCTCCCCTAAGTATTGGCGTCATCCTACTTTTGGCCCTCAATAGTGGCGGAGCCTGGGCCATGGTCCCGTGGACAAGTTAACAGCTAACACCCCCAGTTTGCCTCACCTACCTGCCTCACGTGACTAGGACAGCTATAGCTCCACCCCATCTTACACCACCTCTTAGGGCACCAGGCTCCTGTGGGCGGGAAAGTCCACGCTCCCCCCCTGACTTACCCGGGTATTACAACAGTGCCCTCTCCGGTCCATTACGTGCACTGAATGTGCTTCACTCTTGCCCGCTCTGCTTCGGCTGAAAGCCTGGTCCTTTCTTGTCATCAGCCAGCTCATCTCCAAATGACCCATGTTCCCTCCCCCCCCCCGCGGTCACAGCATTGGACCTCTAGGGTGTAGTGAGGGGCGGATTACGTGGTACTATGTATGCCTACTTGCTTGGAACAGGAGGGCCTGGGTCGTCCCGCGTTGGTATTGGGGATAACCAGGACAAGGCCTTCTGGGTATATGCCGTTCATCTTTAGTGGTGGTGGTGCAGCGCCTCCACTTCTCTGGTGGAAACCTAGGATTAGGTTGGAATCTTCCAGAGAAAAGCCCTGGTCCCAAGGCGAGAGATTCCAATCTCAACAGTCTTTATGTAAACAGCAATTTCTTTTGTCCTTAATATCGCGACACCGCAGCAAGCAGGCAGTTGCTGTAGCAGTGCTTCCCCAAATGTAAATAATAATTGGTTATTTAGTTAACCCTTTGGCCAAAGGCGTCATAAAGGGTCTTGTTCCTGCAACAGTGTAGTGTAGGACCTGCATTATTATTTATTTTGGTTATATAGTAAAATATAGTAAAATATACATATGTATATGTGTTTATGAGATATATATATATATCTAGATATCTAGATATTCACACATAGTCAAACTGTGTGAGACAGACAGGGAGTTAACCAGACATAAAGATACACACAGTGATACACACAGTGAAATGTTGAAAAATAGACAGAGAAAAACATTAGCAGGTGTGTGTGTTTATCTCATTATATGTCACTGTAGGCAATTTGTTCATAATGCCAACACTGTAGCATTTCTCACCCACATTGTTTTTTAATTAAAATCCTAAACTTCTTTTGAGAATGTAGATTACATTAAAAAAAATGTAACTTTCACAGTGAAAAGGCAATCTTAACCAAAAAATGTGTGCCAATTTTTTCTACACATTTAAATAGGTGGTTTAAAAAAGGAGTGAAACATGGAACTTGAAGTCTGACCTTGACAAAAAAGCCACAAAAGATAACATTTAAATAGTTTCACATTCAGAAGAAAAACCCTACAACTCAAGATTCACACACAGAGACGCAGCAATGGCACACAATACAACATTGAACACCCATCCGCATAAATCTTATAAAATAATGATCGCAGAGGCCATCATATCAACTGAACAACACAAAGCCAACGTGGGGCAGATCTATGACTTGATCAGAAGTAAATATCCATATTACCAAGACCCGTGCCGCGCTGGAAATTGTAAATCATCTGTACGATTCACTTTATCAACAAATGAATGTTTTGAACGTGTCCAGGATAACCTACATGAAAGGTATGGATTTTGGCAGATTGCACCACAATTTAAAATTACCATGGAACATGGCACATATCTTCTGATAAATAGCATATTTATTCCTAATACCAATAGCAATGGATCCGCTACTACTGTTCCGTCTGAATCGATACCTGCTGCAATATCTGCACCCTCCATTCCTGAAGCACAGATGCAAGTTGAACATAACTACAATGATGTTTTTCCAAACCTTTTTGGGGAAAACACATTAGAATGGCAAAACCAAGAACTGTACGTACATCCGGACGTATTGTTTGAAAAAGGCAGTGGCGATTCCTATGAGTGCCTCATGGAGATGTGTGTCCTACAGGATTCAACGGTTGTGTCAATCATGGATGAAAATGCATTGTCTTTCTGGAGCGACCAGTTGCAGCCTAACGAAGTGTTACTTCTACAAGAATGGTAAATATAATAATTGTTATGCGTTGACTCACCGTTAAAAGTTTAAAAAAATTTCTATTCACCATGTTTACGCTAAATGTGTGGATACAGCGTAACATTGCAGACAGCATAACATGTAGCGTTCCCGCACACATTGTTTCCTATTACAATATACTACAACCAGAAACATTATTTCACATTGGTAACGGAATAAATATACCTAGTTTCCTATCTTTTAAAAAATATCATTGCAACATGTTACCATAACTTTAACACACACCTATTTTTTTTTCATGCAACATCTAACAAAAGAGGGTCGGCCACATATGACGTGGGACACTTGTCATGTGCCAAGGCGTCCTTAAAAAGGATTACTGGTGTAAGCCCCGCCCCCAACTGATGTGCGCGCATCAAAGCCTATTGGCTGTGTCCGTTTGTTATTGTTACGGTCACTGCACTGTGTCATGCGCGCGCGTCTGTGTTTGTGGGCGTCCACAGTGCGGTAGCCCAATGTTAATTCAGTGGGAGGAGTGTTTGCGTGCACTTCACGCTGCCTTAACATGACGTCACATGTATTGTATTCGCTCATTGGGTGATCGTCCGTTGTTTCCGTCCACACACGTCCGTTTAAAAAGATTATAGAAGTACGTGTTTAGAACGAATGTATTTTCGCGTTCATTGGATTTGAAAGAAATATAATATGCTTAATGCTAGTAACAACATGTATTGAACGCACAACGTACACATTGTTTAGCGCATGCGCTAACACTTAGTCGACCCAATCGGGAAGTGTGTGCGCAAATTAAGATGTGCGCGCACATTATTATGTATACTGCCAACGGAAAGATCATATCCATAGTTATGGCTGCTACGCAATTAACAAAAGGATACATAATGATGTGTACTTGTAACCTTGCACTTCTAACATATAAGTGAATAACGCGTGGATATACACAATCATATAGAGATGTGTAACGCGTTGTCACGGCTACACATATATAAAGGTGCCATCTGTGACCATCATCTGTTTGCTGTATTTCAGAGATATCGGGGAAGAATCAATGGGATCAATGTATGGTTTCAGAAGAGTCCAACGTTATATGAGATGATTGTGAGGAGGAGCGACCGACTAATATACTACATATGCAACAATTTTTATAATGCTTGCAGCGCATATTAACAAACAATACAAAATGTGATCCGGTTATGTCTATATTTCATAACCACTTAATTAACATAATGATGTTGCTAAACAGTGCAGTTTGTAAATGTAATGTGTGTTCTTTCTTTTGTACTAACATTATATGCCATGCTCTGTGTAATATATAACAACCATTGCCACTCTGCAAACACATTAGTGTAGTATATTGTATAATGGAACGTATGACTGTAGAAATTATGTAAAGGAGACTTAAAACCAAGTAGCCATTTCATGTAAAAATTCTCATGTTACATGGGGATGCTGTTAAAATTGTTTTTGAGTGTGGCAAATAATTTTAATGCCAAGATGTAGTGCTCAACTATAATGCATGATGTTAAGAATATTATTTACAGATCATGTAAACATGTAAGTTTCTGTGTATATTTAATTTATCAAACTAACTATATTTTACTGTGTTTATTAAACCTTCAACACATACATAGTAATGTGAATATGATGATATAAGCTACCATAATAAACCTGATGGTATCATTTGACGGTGTTATACATGCAGCATACACAAATTGATACAGACACAAACACTTGTCTTGAAAAGTGTGCTTATGCTAATGTGCACGTGATTGACGTTCATATGTTGAGAATACTTGTAAATGATCATCATAATAATGATGAACTGACGTGAATGACATTCCAACTATATTAACAACATTGTCATTGTGAGAAATGAATTATGCAAAATTCCTAATACATTTTTGAAATATTTTGGTTTGTGTTAACAGTTTGACACTTGTTACATGTAGGTCACATCAACACACATGTGTGACTTATACATACACATGTGACAATGTAAAACTAATCTTTACAAATAATTGATACCATTACTAATCACATACATTGCAACATAGAAGATGTACAAAGCATTGGTGTGATAACAGGCATTTATGCACGGAGTGTTATGATCACTCATGTGCATCCGTCATTAATCACCACCCCTATGGAAAAAACTAGCAGCATTTATCCCCTTCTCTCCACCCACCCCTATAATAGATTAATGGAAATTGTAAGGGAACATACATTAAATGTGATGTCATGTCACTAATCATTTTCAAATACAATGCACATGAAAGCTCAATAGTTGCTAAACGCATGTACAAGATACAGAAACTAGATGTATGTAAGATTTGAAGTTGACAACTATGTTGGGTTTATACATCCTATAATTATACGTATATAGAGGTAGGCACATGTTATGACAGATGTCATTTCTTATACATACCATGATCAGTCATAGAGGAGATATACCTATAAAAAAATGTAACAATATATAAATTGCAAACATTGACATGACATCTTCATTAACGTAAGCAACACACCAAAGTGTCTATTTGGTGTTACATATGAAACACCATGTATATTTTGTCACATAAAATATGAAAAGCAGGCTGGTGTACACATCATATTGATGCGCATGTTACAGTGTAACAATAACATTGTATGTAACCATTCTGCAAGAATGAATGACTATGGCCATACTATGTGTATTGTGTTTGCATAATCAACAACACAATGTTACGAAATTACTCATTTGTTACACCTGTTGTATTCACATACACACAACTAATTTACATTCGAAGAAGGATTATATAACCTGTGCAAGAATAACATACCGGTGCCACATGCCTTTGTCCACACAGCAGAGAAGAGAAAGGTGTGCAACCCATATTCATCTGTGTCCTAACAGAAGGTTATGTTAAAAAATGTAGTGTTAATATAACATAATTAATATATAAAAGTAGTACTAGGAACATATATGTATTTACTTACAAGAAAAAAAAGTATTTATGACATTCTGGCGTGTCTCGGCACCACTGGCTGTTTGTTCATTTTCAGCTGGTACATTGGTGGGATGCTCCTTTACCAAAGCCTCACCAATGTCTGCGTGTACATTATGTCTGAGTGCCACATTGTGCAAAATGCAACAGGCAATGATAATATCAGACACTATTTGTGGCTTATATTGAAGAGCCCCACCAGTTCTGTCGAGACACCTAAATCTTGTTTTGAGAAGGCCAAATGTCCTCTCTATAACGGATCGCGTAGATATATGGGCAGCATTGTACCTCTCCTCTGCTTCAGTTTGAGGGTTTAGCACCGGGGTCAAGAGCCACGGCCTAATTCCGTATCCTGAGTCACCTATAATCAATGGAGCACACATAAGGTAACATTAGTGATAACATTCTAAAATAAAATCATTCCTAAACAAAAATGAGGTTTGTGTTACAACATCCAAATATGTACTCACCCAGCAGCCAACCAGGTCCAAAATGGCCTTCTTCGAAAACATGGAAGACTGATGAGTTCCTCAGGATAGAGGAATCGTGACTGGAACCAGGGAATTTGGCTACCACATGCATTATCTTCATCGTGGCATCGCATACCACCTGTACATTCAGGGAATGGTAGTGCTTATGGTTGCGGTAATCATGCTCACTCTGACTAGGCGAATCAAAGCAACATGGGTGCAATCGATTGATAAAGAGATAAGATTGCTGCTGAACTCAACCGATAGCGACTTACTATCTCCTCCTCACTCATCCCATCTAACAGGGTTCTCTCCCTGTACACACGCGGACGAGCCACAACTTCTCTCCTCTGTCTTCTCCTCTGATCTCCTGTCCCTCTCCCTGTCCCTCTCCCTGTCCCTGTCGTGTCCGCGTGCCTGTCCCTGTCAATGTCCCTGGCTCTGTCCCTCCCTTGCCCTATGTCATTCTCTTCATCAGCAAGCCACTCGTGCAAAAGAATGTTACGACGTCTCCTAAACAAGCGCAACATTTTTAAATCTGTAGCTGTGAATGAGCAGGTAATGGCCGTCCTTTATATAGCTATGTGATGATGTCAGGTGAGTTTGTAAAATGCAAGGTGTTACATTAACATATTAAAGTACTTGCCTCCCAAGCTGTATCCATTTGATCTAAGAAGTATTATTTCTGTGTATTCAGCAGCCAATCCTGATATTTCACAATGATGTAACGTGAAGCTTTGTACAAGCATTCATTGTAAATGATTAGTGTAATGTGTAATGCATGTAGCACTTCTGAACGCAACACTCAGTCATGTAATTATGCTAAAAGCATGAGATTGACATAGAAAATGTTTGCAGCAACATGTCTAATTTGCCATGTTAGTGTCACATGTTCACAACAATTAATTCTCGTGTGCATATGCATACATTTATGGCGTCAGGATAGTTGCTATTGAATCAGTTGTAAACGTGTAACAATGAGTAACTATTGTAGATGTGTGTATAAGTTAGCATGAATTGCTTGTAATGCAACGTTTACAATGTAAACATGCAATGTGATTGACTGTCCAATAGCAGACTTCATCAAAAAAGGGAGGACACAAAGTACATGTAAACATGAGAAGAAAGATGTACATGAACGTTTGATGATGCGTTACACATTACAAGCATTGTCTAATGTAAAGCAACATGAATATACGGTGGATGTGTTAGATGTTTGACATGGGTAACATCATATAATAAATTGTCGCACAGGTCAGTAACATGTATGATATGATGTGATGTTCTCCTTTAAGAGTTGAGTATAGGTTTTTCCCTTGACACATCATCACATGATGAGTAATGTGACACGCTAATGACAAAAACATATAAAAGTACAATGTTATGCAAATAATAAACGTCAGGTGTGACATAATGCAGTGAATGCCCCCCACACTGTAATGCTAAACACATTTGTATTGTGAGTAATATAACGTAAACAGTACTATAATGTTATACGTCCCCGCTCCATTGACTCCATTGATGTACAGAAGAGTTTTTTTTTCTAAGTGCCGTTCTGGCAGCCTTAGCGATCGTTCTCCCCTCCAACTTGCCAACTTTAGTTGGCGGGACAAATTCGCCATGAAGTCTCAATTTCTTAGTGCCGATCAGCCCCGATAAGCTGATTTTGCTACTTGAATACAGCCGAATAAAAAAAGTGGCGATAAGTGCCGAAAACCGGCTTATCGGCAGGCGACTGGCCATAACACAATTATCGGATACGAAAACTGGTGAAATCAAGCAATTATCGGCGCTTACTGAATCTCAAACCCAATTTTGGCGGGAAAATGGAGAAAAAACACTTATCAACGCTTACTGCATGAGGCCCTTAGGGCTCGATGCAGTAAGCGCCGAAAATGTGCATTCGCCAAGCTTACCGATTTGGCATTATTTTGGCGATTTTCCCTCTTCGTATGCAGTAAGTGCCGAATGTCTTTCGAATCAACGTAATCCTCGCTTCAATGACAACGAAAACACAGCTCTTGTCACAGGGATTCTGGAGCATTATGACTGTCTGTATGGCCATTTAGTAGGTAAGTCTACCTTTACATTCATTCTTCAAATACATATTTTCCTAGGTCATGTGAGGTGTCTTCATATCAAAATATTGGTCCATAATATCTATCAATGTAACTTACTTTTCAAACACATATTTTAATCAAGCTTTACAACGACAAGAACACTCAGTCGTTCAATTTGTGCAAACTTCATACAATATTAATGCAAGCTTCCTTACATGTCTATGTTTACAAGTAAATGCTCACGTGCTACACATATGACACCTAAACCAGCATGTTTGGTATCTCTTGGAACAGTAGCAGTTTAGGAAATTGATCGTTTGATTATTAAGAATGAACGTTTCTACGATATTTTGTATGTTTTTCAAGTGCGGAGAAGTTCAGCATGCAAAAAAGAAATGTGGAATCAAATAATAATTGCTGTGAATGCGTGTGGGAATCATGTCAGGGACCGGAATAATTGTCGCAAGAAATTTGACGATATCAGGGCAAACTTAAAAAAAAATTACAAGCACAACGCTTGCATGCTTCTGGCACTGGAGGTGGGCTGCCAGCACAACGTCTCCACTTAACACCATTGGATCAGCAGCTGCGACAAAAAATTATTCCCGTCGTCGTGGAGGGTTTGGCCGGTGAAAGAGACATCGGAATTTATTCGTCTGAATTTACACCAGGTGACAAATGTTACTGTACTAGGCGTGTCGTACGTTACAGTTCTTTTGTATATTTCCGCTGCTACTTATACTTTCTTCCCAATATAATCATACCTACATATATATATGTATATGTGTCTCTCTCTCTATATCTATCTATCAATATATATTTATATTTCGGTGTCCTACTAAAAGCACTAATTAATATATATCGTGGCACTGACTGCTCATTTGCATGTCATTGCCCACAATCCTTTGCTGCAGTGGAAGCGCTGTATGCTGGCTGATGATGGGGAACGACAGGGTTGCACACCTGTCTAAGCCATGCAAATGAGCAAACATTAATATGTACTGTTGCAGTACATACATATATATATTTTAAATTGATAGGTAATTTATGTAACACCTACAAACACAACATTACTGCCTCTTCAAATCATGCATCGAACATATTGCGTTCTACGGCCAACAAACATCACTTGCACTAACACATTTGCTTATGTTTAATAGAAGGTCCTACTTTGCTTCATGTCATATACAGAGAGCATATCATAGAGGAGATATACTTAACCAAATGTAACAATATATAAATTGCACAAAAAAAAAATTCAAAAAAAAAGAAAAAATGTCAAAAAAATTGCAAAAAAAAAAAAGATTGCAAGGTGCAAAAAAAACGCAGAATAAAAAATTGCAAAAAGAAACAACAAAACTAAAAACCCCACCAACAACAAACAAAGAGTGAAAACAGACACCCGAAACCCCCCCCCCCTCCCCCCCCTTCCGCCCCTCCAGACCCTCCCCCTCCGCCCACCCCCAGCACCGACCGCCCCCTCACCCGGCCCGCTCCCCCCCAGCACTCACTCGGGACCACCTCACCCCCCCCCGCGTTCCCTCCCCCGCCATTCCCTCGCAAAAAAAACAATAAAATAAAAAAACAAAAAAAATTGCAACAAAAAGTCCAGCAAATTTCAAACAAAAGCAAACAAAAAAATTTCAAAAAAAAAACAAATTGCAAAAAGAAAAAAAAAAAACAAAAAAAAAAAATGCAAAAAAAATTGCACAATATGTTAAGAAAAGACTAACCATTGACATGACACTTCATTAACTAGCAACACACCAAGTGTCTATTGGGTTACATATGAACACCATTTATATTTTTCACATAAAATATGAAAAGCAGCTGGTGTCACATCATATGTGTTTCGCATTGTTACGTGTAACAATAACATTGTATGTAACCATACTGCAAGAATGAATGACTATGGCCATACTTATGTGTATTGTGTTGCAAAATCAACAACACAATGTTAAAATTACTTCATTTGTTACACCTTTTGTATTCACATCACACACAAATTTAACATTCGAGAAGATTATATACTCTGTGCAAGATAATCACACCGGTGCCACATGCCTTTGTCCACACGCAGAAGAGAAAGGTGTGCAACCCATATTCATCTGTGTCCTAACAGGTTTGTTAAAAAATGTGTGTTAATATACATAATTAATATATAAAAGTAGTACTAGGACATATATGTATTTACTTACAAGAAAAAAAGTATTTATGACATTCTGGCGTGTCTCGGCACCACTGGCTGTTGTTTCATTTTCAGCTGGTACATTGGGGGGATGCTCCTTTACCAAAGCCTCACCAATGTCTGCGGTACTTATGTCTGAGTGCCACTGTGTGCAAAATGCAAGCAGGCAATGATATTCAGACCCTATTTGTGGCTTATATTGAAGAGCCCCACCAGTTCTGTCGAGACACCTAAATCTTGTTTTGAGAAGGCCAAAAGTCCTCTCTATAACGGATCGCGTAGATAAGGTAATGGGCAGCATTGTCACCTCTCTCTGCTTCAGTTTGAGGGTTTAGCACCGGGTGCAAGAGCCACGGCCTAATTCCGTACCTGAGTCACCTATATCAATGAGCACACATAGGTAATTAGTGATAACATTCTCAAAATAAATCATTCCTAACAAAATTGGGTTTGTGTTACAACATCCAATATTTACTCACCCAGCAGCCAACCAGGTCCAAAATGGCCTTCTTCGAAAACAGGGATAACTGATGAGTTCCTCAGTATAGAGGAATCGTGACTGAACCAGGGAATTTGGCTACCACAGTCATTCTCTTCATCGTGGCAATCGCATACCACCTGTACATTCGGAATGGTAGTGCTTAGGGTGCGGTAATCATGCTCACTCTGACTAGGCGAAATCAGCAACACATTGGTGCAATCGATTGATAAAGAGATAAGATTGCTGCTGAACTCAAACCGTAGCTGACTTACTATCTCCTCCTCACTCCCCATCTAACAGTTTCTCTCCCTGTACCACGCTGACTATTCCCCAACTTCTCTCCTCTGTCTCTCCTCTGTATCTCCGGTCCCCCTCCCTGTCCCTGCTCCCTGTCCCTGTCGTGTCCTCGTGCCTGTCTCCCTGCAATGTCCCTGGCTCGTTCCCTCCCTTGCCCTATGTCATTCTCTTCATCAGCAACCACTCGTGGCAAATGTTACGGACGTACTCCTAAACAACGCAACATTTTTAAATCTGTAGCTGAATGACCAGGGTATGCCGTCCTTTATATAGCTATGTGATGATGTCAGGTGAGTTTGTAAATGCAAGTGTTTACATTCCATATTAAAGTATTGCCTCCCAAGCTGTATCCATTTGATCTAAGAGAAGTATTATTTTCTGTGTATTCAGCAGCCAATCCTGATATTTCACAATGATTAACGTGAAGCTTTGTCACGCATTCATTGTAAAGGAATAGTTTAATTTGTAATTCATGTAGCAGCTTCTGACTTTTCTGGAGCGACCAGTTGCAGCCTAACAAAGTGTTACTTCTACAAGAATGGTAAATATAATAATTGTTATGCGTTGACTCACCGTTAAAAGTTTAAATTTTTTTCTATTCACCATGTTTACGCTAAATGCGTGGATACAGTGTAACATTGCAGACAGCATAACATGTAGCGTTCCCAAACACATTGTTTCCTATTACAATATAATACAACCAGAAACATTACTACACATTGGTAACGGAATAAATATACCTAGTTTCCTATCTCTTAAAAAAGATCATTGCAACATGTTACCATAACTTTAACACACACCTATTTTTTTTTTCATGCAACATCTAACAAAAGAGGGTCGGCCACATATGACGTGGGACACTTGTCATGTGCCAAGGCGTCCTTAAAAAGGATTACGGGTGTAAGCCCCGCCCCCAACTGACGAGCGCGTCAAAGCCTATTGGCTGTGTCCGTTTGTTATTGTTACGGTAACTGCACTGTGTCATGCGCGCGCGTCTGTGTTTGTGGGCGTTAACAGTGCGGTAGCCCAATGTTAATTCAGTGGGAGGAGTGTTTGCGTGCACTTCACGCTGCCTTAACATGACGTCACACGTATTGTATTCACTCAATGGGTGATCGCCTGTTTTTTCCGTCCACACACATCCGTTGAAAAAGATTATAGAAGTACGTGTTTAGAAAGAATGTATTTTCGCGTTCATTGGATTTGAAAGAAATATAATATGCTTAATGCTAGTAACAACATGTATTGAACGCACAACATACACATTGTTTAGCGCATGCGCTAACACTTAGTCGACCCAATCGGGAAGTGTGTGCGCAAATTAAGATGTGCGCGCACATTATTATGTATACTGCCAACGGAAAGATTATATCCATAGTTATGGCTGCTATGCAATTAACAAAAGGATACATAATGTTGTGTACTTGTAACCTTGCACGTCTAACATATAAGTGAATAACGCGTGGATTTACACAATCATATAGAGATGTGTAACGCGTTGTCACGGCTACACATATATAAAGGTGCCATCTGTGACCATCATCTGTTTGCTGTATTTCAGAGATGTCGGGGAAGAATCAATGGGATCAATGTATGATTTCAGAAGAATCCAACGTTATATGAGATGATTGTGAGGAGGAGCGACCGCCTAATATACTACATATGCAACAATTTTTATAATGCTTGCAGCGCATATTAACAAACAATACAAAATGTGATCCGGTTATGCCTATATTTCATAACCACTTAATTAACATAATGATGTTGCTAAACAGTGCAGTTTGTAAATTTAATGTGTGTTCTTTCTTTTGTACTAACATTATATGCCAGTCTCTGTGTAATATATAACAACCATTGCCACTCTGCTAACACATTAGTGTAGTATATTGTACTGTATAATGGAATGTATGACTGTAGAAATTATGTAAAGGAGACTTAAAACCAAGTAGCCATTTCATGTAAAAATTCTCATGTTACATGGGGATGTTGTTAAAATTGTTTTTGAGTGTGGCAAATAATTGTAATGCCAAGATGTAGTGCTCAACTGTAATGCATGATGTTAAGAATATTAGGTACAGATCATGTAAACATGTAAGTTTCTGTGTATATTTAATTTTCCAAACTAACTATATTTTACTGTGTTGATTAAACCTTCAACACATACATAGTAATGTGAATATGATGATATAAGCTACCATAATAAACCTGATGGTATCATTTGACGGTGTATGCAGCATACACAAATTGATACAGACACAAACAGTTGTTTTGAAAAGTGTGCGTATGCAAATGTGCACGTGATTGACGTTCATATGTTGAGAAAACTTGTAAATGATCATCATAATAATGATGAACTGACGTGAATGACATTCCAACTATATTAACAACATTGTCATTGTGAGAAATGAATTATGCAAAATTACTAATAAATGTGTGAAATATTTTGGTTTGTGTTAACAGTTTGACACTTGTTACATGTAGGTCACATCAACACACATGTGTGACTTATACATACACATGTGACAATGTAAAACTAATCTTTACAAATAATTGATACCATTACTAATCACATACATTGCAACATAGAAGATGTACAAAGCATTGGTGTGATTACAGGCATTTATGCATGGAGTGTTACTGTATGATCACTCATGTGCATCCGTCATTAATCACCACCCCTATGGAAAAAACTAGCAGCATTTATCCCCTTCTCTCCACCCACCCCTATATTAGATTAATGGAAATTGTAAGGGAACATACATTAAATGTGATGTCATGTCACTAATCATTTTCAAATACAATGCACATGAAAGCTCAATAGTAGCTAAACGCATGTACATGATACAGAAACTAGATGTATGTAAGATTTGAAGTTGACAACTATGTTGGGTTTATACATCCTATAATTATACGTATATAGAGGAAGGCACATGTTATGACAGATGTCATTTCATATACATACCATGATCAGTCATAGAGGAGATATACCTATAAAAAAATGGAACAATATATAAATTGCAAACATTGACATGACATCTTCATTAACGTAAGCAACACACCAAAGTGTCTATTTGGTGTTACATATGAAACACCATGTATATTTTGTCACATAAAATATGAAAAGCAGGCTGGTGTACACATCATATTGATGCGCATGTTACAGTGTAACAATAACATTGTATGTAACCATACTGCAAGAATGAATGACTATGGCCATATTATGTGTATTGTGTTAGCATAATCAACAACACAATGTTACGAAATTATTCATTTGTTACACCTGTTGTATTCACATACACACAACTAATTTACATTCGAAGAAGGATTATATAATCTGTGCAAGAATAACATACATACAATGTTCCTAGTACTACTTATATATATTAATTATGTTATATTAACACAACATTTTTTAACATAACCTTCTGTTAGGACACAGATGAATATGGGTTGCACACCTTTCTCTTCTCTGCTGTGTGGACAAAGGCATGTGGCACCGTAGTACTAGGATACATACAAAGGCCACATGCCTTTGTCCACACAGCAGAGAAGAGAAAGGTGTGCAACCCATATTCATCTGTGTCCTAACAGAAGGTTATGTTAAAAAATGTTGTGTTAATATAACATAATTAATATA
>WSYH01011350.1:0-20992 GCA_036426205.1 Ascaphus truei | reverse complement strand
GGATTGAAGCATTTTATTCCCTCTGGCTGCAATACTGCACAGTATATATATATATATACTGCATTACAATTCATGAATTTATGCCATCTGGTAGACACGCGAAGCATTGCAGCCTATTAAATCCTAATCATTATCATTTAACAGATCAGCCGCCCGTCAGCCAGGCATGAACCCAGGCTGGGAAGGCAAACGCAACGGGGCTTGTCAGAGGTGAGGAGCGGCGCATTCCAGGTATCTGCCAGGTACATACTGGGTATTTGCTCGAATAAAGTGTGTCGGTGCAGTATATTTAAAACCAAAGACAGAACATAAAACACAGACAAAGCTCAGTTTTAGCACATCCAGTGAAACTCATACACGGTACAGTGCCTAAATATATATGTATAAATATCTATTAAGTAAAATGGTCTTTTAGTTTGAAATTTTTGGCCAAAATTTTTGTAAGCCCCTGAGCCAACTTCACGGCAGACCACAATTCAGGGGTCCCTAACGCTAATATAAATTCTTAGTAACCTGTGTAATAACAGGAAGAATGATTTATAGTAAATCTGTCAATATTAGTTGCAAAGTTCTAAGTCTGATTGAAGCCTTTATTAACCTGTACATTACCAGGAAAAGCACTCTGTATTAGAGTTGTCACAACCATCCTGCAAGCAAACAAGTTCCCCTGTGTGGAAGATGCTATGGAGTGAGCCCTTAAACATTTAAATGTGGGAGGGGGTGAGCTTCAATTAAGTAGGAGGTTGCCACCCTCCAAACAGCCAAGACTAACTGAAACACAATTGTAAAATATACTGGACACCTAACAAGCTCCTATTGAACCCCCAAAATAACCACAACATATATATAAGCATATGAGTGTCACAGAGGAGTGCTACTGAGCATGGCAATATATATTTAAAACCAAAGACAGAACATAAAACACAGACAAAGCTCAGTTTTGAATGGGTTAACAAAACACAGAACCCCAGTAAGCTCTTTTTGGGAACCCCTGAGCCCCCACAAAATATATATGTATATGTGTCAAAATGGAGTGCTATTGAGCGTGGCATATGTATACAACAGACGACAGAGAGGCCCAATGCTACATCCAACGTGACAGAAATACACAGTAAAATACTTATATATTCTCTTGAAATAGGGTCATTTAGTTTAACCCTTTGGCCAAAGCGTTGTAAGCTTGCGAGCCACGTCAAGGCAGACACCTGTTCGCAAGTCCTAACACTACCAGATAAAATACTAATATACCTCTATTAGGATTAAAATTCTCATTTACCTCTATTAGGAGTGAGAAAGACCACAGTGGGTCTATATCCAGCAGAATGAGGCACTTGCAAACTAGGGAAGTGGGGAGGGGCGGGCTTAAAACCTGGGAAGGAGGAGCCACTAACCTCCACCAGCTGGAACAGCTCAGTTTTAGCACATCCAGTGAAACTCATACACGGTATTTGGGGGTTCAATAGGAGCTTGTTAGGTGTCCAGTATACCCTTCTAAGAATACCCTGCATTATGTACTAGACCTTAGGAAGCGCCTAGATGTGGTTGGCCATTTTGCCAGGGAGAATCTTAGATCAGCCCAGGACAGTCAGGAGAGAAATTACAATCAGAATGCTCGCATGAGAGTGTTTAACCCAGGAGACCAGGTGATGTTATTGTTACCCAGTTGCGAGAGTAAACTCCTGGCCAAATGGCAGGGCCCATTCGAAGTACTCCGCCGTACGGGTGATGTGGATTACGAGATCGCTCAACCAGGGTCCAGGAAGGGTAAACAAATTTACCATGTGAACTTGCTGAAACCCTGGAAGATGCAGCGTTCTCTATTCATCCACCTGGTGGAGGAGGAAACGGACTTGGGTCCTCAGCCTCCACGGGAGAACATCGTGAGTGATGATAAAATCCCAATGGGTAAACAGTTGTCCTCTGAACAAAAAGGGGACTTGTTAGCAATAATTACACTATTCCAGGATGTTTTATCTGACTTACCAGGACAAACTAACTTAATTTCCCATGCAATCGAGACAGCACCTGGGGTAAAAGTACTTTCCCGTCCTTATAGGTTGCCTGAAAGTCGTAGGGCTCTGGTAGAGAAGGAGGTACAAGAAATGTTACACTTAGGAGTGATTGAGGAATCATGCAGTGAGTGGTGTAGTCCACTAGTTATGGTCCCTAAACCCGATGGGAAGGTAAGATTTTGTGTGGACCTCCGAAAGGTCAATGCGGTATCCAAGTTTGACGCATATCCGATGCCAAGGGTGGATGAATTAATTGACGCCCTTGGTAACGCGGAATATATATCCACGTTGGACTTGACAAAAAGATACTGGCAAATACCCTTAGAGGAAAAGTCCATATGCAAAACAGCCTTTGCCACTCCCATGGGTTTATACCAGTTTGTGACAATGCCATTTGGACTGCATGGAGCCCCAGCCACATTTCAGAAATTCATGGATAAGGTACTGAGGCCCCATAGGACTTATGCCGCAGCCTACCTAGATGACATTGTCATTTATAGTAAACACTGGTGGGCCCATCTAAATAGGCTGAAAGCGGTCCTCAAATCTCTAAGAGAGGCAGGGCTCACAGCCAACCCTAAGAAATGTGCCTTAGGTAAGGCGGAAACCAAATATTTAGGGTATGCAGTGGGAGGTGGAAAAGTAAGGCCACTAGCCGACAAGGTAGCTGCCCTGAAAGAAGTTCCGACCCCCCAAACAAAAACGCAGGTACGCTCTCTGCTGGATTTAGCTGGGTACTACCGGCGGTTCATCCCCAACTTTTCAGAAGTGGCAGCCCCTTTAACGGACCTCACAAAAAAGTGTGCCCCTACACAAGTGGTGTGGTCAAGGGATTGTCAGAGAGCCTTTGAGGACATAAAAAGGTGTCTATCAGAGGGTCCCATCCTTAAAAGCCCAGACTTCAACAGCCCTTTTATAGTGCAGACAGATGCATCAGAGATAGGGCTAGGGGCAGTGTTGTCACAACAGTTTGAGGGAGTTGAACATCCTATCCTTTTCCTGAGTAGGAAATTGTTCCCAAGGGAAAATAATTACTCAGTGATTGAGAAAGAGTGCCTCGCAGTAAAGTGGGCAATCGAGGCTTTGAGGCATTACCTGGCAGGAGTCCATTTTACTTTGGTGACGGATCATGCTCCACTGAAGTGGTTAAATAGCATGAAGGATTCCAATGCTAGATTGACTAGGTGGTATATGGCCCTCCAACCCTTCTCATTTGAGATTCAGCATAGGCCGGGAAAAGAGAACGCAAATGCTGACTTATTTTCTAGAGAAGGGGCTTCAGCCGTGCGTAGCCCCAGCCACACACTAACAGGGGAGGAATGTGACAGGGTAAATAAAAGCCACCAGTTGTATGCCTGGAAAACTTATGTCTAGTCTGCAGTGCAGCACTGACTAGGTTAATTTCAGCTGGGAACCTCAGGACAATTAGTTGGATCCCAGCTGCCTAATCAAGGTGTGTAAAAACCCAGGATGTAGACACATGAAGCTGGCTGTTGAGGAGTGAGCTGCTGAGAGATTTCCTGATATAAGGTCTGTTTAGAAAAGTAGATGAATTGTGAACTGTCTGTCCCCTGCATAGAAAAGGGCAACTGCCATATACACTGTCTGCTAAAGTGATACTGTTTTTGTTCGGTTTGCTGAAGAGATAGCCATTTTCGTTTGTTGCTGAAAAAGAGCTATTTTGTTTTGTGTGCTGTGTATTTTTCAAGGCAAAATAAAACAGCCATGTCAAGAAACTCACGTGTGTAGTTGCATGTACCCTGCAACAGAGCGGATTTCGTATTTTAATCTGTTTATTTCATCCTCCGCTTGGGAACAGGAATGTTCTGTATCTTCCACTTTTTTTTGTATAGTGTCAGTTCTTTCTGATAGGGCATTCATGTCAGTTCTGAGCTAGTAGACGGCTTTATTAAGATCATCCTGGAATCCCTGTCTCATTCTCAGGAATAAAGCTTCTAGGTAGTCCCTGGTTACCTCTAGTTGTTCTCCTCTGCTCCCCTGCTCAGGTATGTTGTCGGGCATTTCCAAAGAGGGGGTCTGGCCGCCCTCTTGGGCCGAGCTGTCTCTAGCTGGGGCTTTGTGCGACGGCATAAAGAAGCTTTTTAAACTTGTTTGCGCGGGTCCCTTCCGCCTTCTTCTCATTCCCTGGGATTTGCGCCTGCTCCGGTTAGTTTTTATTGATTTTTTTACCCCACTTGGCACTATTTTTAGGCCGCTAGTTATTTATTTAGTTCAGTCCAGACTGCTGGGGTTGTGTGGGGATATGTAGCTCAGATGCTCTGTCAGTAGGATCAGGATCCTTAACAGGCAGGGCGTCTGCTCTCAAGTCACTTTTGTGTGCTGGCAACTCTGTTATTCCCCTCAAGATGGCCTCCTCCTCAACACCAGCCACGTGGCCATTGTCTATGTCTCCCTTGATTACGGGGTTGCCTTCCTGGCTTTCTCCCCTCTCAACAGGTCCCCCTGGTCAGGTTATTACCTTGTTTTTTATGCAGGGGGGGAGCGGGTCTCACTCCAAAGCAGCGCCACCAGCGTCATCCTTCCCGGCCGGGAGGCTGAAGCGTGCGCCTTTCTAATTCCACAGGGGGAGGGTGCCCGTCTCCGTCCCCGTTCATCAACGTCTCCCCATCTGACTATACTGCACTACACTGGGGACTCGGGGGAAGATCTGCAGGGGCAGCCGCCCGCAAGAGGCCCCCCCAAGCGCCAACACCTGCTCACGAGACCCCAGGCAGGCATGTCGGAGCTCGGTAGGTCGCCTCGCTCCGTCCCTTGTACTTTATTTATTTAATTCCAGTGTTTTTTTCCAGTTTTGTTGCGTTTTCTATACGGTTTTGGGCTATGCTGCTGGAGGGGCTCGGGAGCTCGTTGATCAAGCTTCCATTCCTCCTTGACGTCACCAGAAGTCCTCCCTAGTAAAGTCTTTTAAGGCATAAAAATACAAAAAAAATAATGTCAGATTATCCCTCAAAAAGTTTTTTTACATGATTATTTTTTCCAAATTAGAAACCCACTAGAAGGTTTATAACTAATTGATGTGATCTGGATGATATGGGTACTAAAATGTATTGTTTAAAAAAGTTGTATCGTTTTTTTAAATTATACATTTTTAAACTAAGGACAAGCTTACAATGGCTAAACAAATTCAACCTACCATATGTATTTAATTATGAATGAGGAAGGCTAAGGGCTCAAATGGTTAATCCAGTTAGTAACAAGCTACCCTTGGAACACAAACATTATATCCTACCCACACCTGGGTTTTATCACCTACGTGATATGGCGGGGGGGTGTATTCTCAGAAACATCCCAGCTGCTTGAATGTGCTATATCCGAATGAGACAAAAAAATCTCATTTAGAACCTGTCTCTTTAACTATATTGGACATGCACTTATAAAGTGAAAATACTTTTGTCTTTCTTGGCAGTTCTTGCAATTTTTTTATCCAGGTCCAATTCTTCTATCTTGGCATCCTCCAATATTATTTGTTCCCAAAGCACATAACTCTTTGTCATCATTTTCATTGTTTCTAAGAATCACTTTAATCTCTTTTTTTAGCTTTTTGTTTTCTTTTTTTTAGTGTTGCCAATGTACCTGTATATTTTGCCTTTTCACATGCTTCATTGACTATATATATTTTTTCTTCCATTAATCCATCTTCCTCACAGTACCCTCTGTCATCTTCCATTGTTGCCCAATTTATTTTTCTGTCAGTTACAGAAAATAATATAAATATTATATACTTATATACACAAAAATTAAGACAGGACTCTATATATTTATTAAAGAACAAATATGTGCATGTAGTATTTTGTTTAATTTCACATACAGTAGTGCCAGCAGAACATCACTTTTCCAGACAGCTTACAATTGGATATAACTGTAGGGTCCCCCACCACAGTTCCACAAATCTATTTAATTTAAATTCACCAGACAACAAACAGGGCACCTTCACCCTAATCAAGGGGAGGTATGAAGAGGACTTAGCACTACTTGACCCTTTCAATGTATTCGTCTTTCTCTGTAAGTCTTGTTTCTAACTAACTTTTCAACTGACACCTCAACATCCTAACCTTTTTTCATTGATAGGGTGCCTATGTGAAAACAGACACAGACCTCTAAACAGGTGAGTATGGAAAGGGAACGCATAAATATGTCAACCTAAAACTGTCAGAGTGCTTGAAACCACACTGAATCATGTGGTAAGGCACTGTGCCTTGAAAATCTGCAACACCAGAAAATGATATGCATAGAAAGCACTAATACATTATTCCTCCAAACACAGCATGAATAAAAAACCTATGACCACAACGACTGGATGATAAGAAAAAGCACTCAATATATTGTCATCAATACAAAAGAATGGCAGGCAGTGGGAACTAACAAGAAAGCCCAATGCACGGGCATAAAGTGTACCACACGCAATGATGTCCGGTAGTGGAGTGTGGAGAACCAGAGGATGGCTTGCTTCCACGGAGGGTACGCTTGCGCCGGCTTCTCCTCCGTTGTAAATACCACTGATCTTCCGGGTTCCCCTTCTCACAAAGTTGCGGAGCCTCACGTGATGGCTCCACAAATCTCAGACACATCTGCCTTCTATACATAAGAACCAGGACCTATGTCGCACACTGCTCAGCTACCTCCAGTGACGTCACCAGGTCCTCAGCCTACTATGGTGTCTGCGCTGTGCCACAACTCCTACGCATTTCGAGACGCAAAGTAGGTCTCTTTATCTGGGATAATCATTATGGCAGTCCTGAGAGGCTATAAATACCTCCGTTCATCACCAAATAGTCAGTTAGATTGAATTAGAGATAGGTGAACGTCCATCAAGCCACAATATGACGCTACATTATATATAGAAGGGCTGGGTTTCATAAGGCTACCAAAACTGACAATAATACATGACATATAACATATTACTTGACATACAATAAATTAACAGTGCAACTAACAATATTAACAGTCCTAATGACTAACTAAATAACTATGTGATCAATTTTAATGTACAGTAAATAATGTGTAATATTCAATATAATAAACGTATTGACCTAATAGGGAATATGAATGAATATGTGATAACTTAATGTGTTATGAACTGAAAATTGAAAGGAACTGATCAGAGAACATGTACCGAACATTGCAGAAAAAGCCAATCAGAAATAACTAACGGATATTATTTTAAAAAAGCAACTAAATCGGGGGGGCGTGTCGATGACGTCACACAGGACGGTTGGCTGAAGGAAGAGCTCCAGAGACCCTTCCGACTAAACTCTAATTTGCAGGAGTTTTCGCCCACTAAAAAACTTCCCAAAACCCACAAATAAATCCCCAAACCTGTCAAGATGACATCTAAGGGGAAAAAAACCCCAACCCAGGGAGTGGGTAACTTCTTTACGCCCGCAAAGCGGCCCGCTGAGGCGAGAAGTAAGAAGCAAGATGGCGCCCAGACCCCAGGCCAGAGAGGCAAACAAGGCCCCCAGGACCCATCAAGCCCCGCTGAGACCACCCTACCCGTGGATGGAGGCATTACTAAGGAATATCTGGAGGGGTTACTCACCAAGCTCCAGCGTTCCCTACAAACCAACCTAAAAGAGGCTGTGGCAGAGATCAGGTAGGACATCCATGGTCTGCAGGAGCGAGCAACCATGCAGGAGACCAGGCTAGATGAGGCCTTACACCCCCAATCCGAAGCAGACGATGAAATAATATGCCTGGGCCACGAGATAAACGCTTTAAAAGACGGCCAGGAAGACCAGGAGAATAGGGATCGCCGCCAGAACTTGCGCATCCGCGGCATCCCTGAGGCTGTATTGCCCTCGCACCTGCGGGACTACCTGTCTGGCTTCTTCCTCCTCCTATGCCCCGAGCTTGAACCGCAGGACCTGGAGATGGACAGGGCGCATAGGGCCCTGGGCCCTCCCTCTGAGGACCCTAACCGTCGGCGGGACGCGATCGTGCGCCTACACAGCTATTCAGCTAAAGAAAGGCTGATTACGGCAAGCAGAGGGAAAAGCACGATCGCGTTCCGAGGCGAGCAGCTGCAGGTCTACAATGACCTGTCCAAGCGGACCGTGGACCGCCACAAAGCCCTCCACCCTTTGACTCTACTCCTCCGTGAGAAGGGGATAACCTACAAATGGGGGTTCCCCTTCAAGCTGGTGGTCTCCCATAAGGGCAAATTCCTCACGCTGCGACACCCCGAGGATATTGAGCACCTTGCCAAAGTCCTGGGACTCCCGCTAGAGCCCTTCCAATCGGAACACCTACCGGATGGCCAGCCACGAGACAGAGATGACATCCCTGTACGAACATCCGAGAGGATCG
This sequence comes from Ascaphus truei, assembly GCA_036426205.1. Classification (NCBI taxonomy): domain Eukaryota; kingdom Metazoa; phylum Chordata; class Amphibia; order Anura; family Ascaphidae; genus Ascaphus; species Ascaphus truei. Next base: position 12,653 of record WSYH01011350.1, on the reverse strand, counting down.
CGGGACAAAGACAGTCCCGGGAAAAATAAAGGACTACCCAGTACAACACACGGCCCACACCTGAGGAACCCTTAACTCGCACATTATAATAACATGCAAAACAACACCTAAAGGGAAAATATGTACCCCCCAAAATGGCGACGGGAGCACCCATACCTCCACACGTGGCCACTCCTCTGTCCAGAGATCGCTGAAGACTGCGTCCGGACACAGGTCCAGTACCAAACCCCAGCCACCTCAAAGAAACCACAGCGACTGCGGGACCCCGAAAAGCTGATTCCGGTACCTCACAGAGGATCATGGCTCCCACCCAGACGAACATCGCTTCAAACTCCAAGGATCCCTCAAGATGGCGACGGGTGAGTCCATTCCTCCCCACGTGGATCTTCTTCGCCCCGCGGCTGCCTGGATACCTCCGCAAGATGGCGTCGGGGGAGGACTCATACCAATGAGACGCTCCCCGCCGCCCTAGACGAGCACTGGCTGATGTCATCAGAAGGCGCAACAGGTTCCCGCCTGCGACGATGGAATCACCAGAGCAGGACCACGGCTGCCCGCGAGGATCATCAGGCTCCACCCAACGTCTACCTTCCGGTCGTCCCTACCCCGCCCATGCCTGGTCCATGGTTCCCGATCCCGGTCCCCCCAGCACTCTCTCCCCCCGCGTCGGGGGGGGGGGGGGGTGCTGGGAGTCCTTGCAAGCATGCCTCCCCCTTGCCCCCAACACCCGGACCCCTGCCCTCCCCCCCCTCCCCCACCCCCCCCAGCAGAACCCGTACAGAGCACAAACCTGGGCTGCACCTACAGACGATCACTGGAAGACCGGTGTGGTACAGCTGCTGATGCACCTCAACGCACCCTCATGAGAGACTTACCCTCACACGCACATTAATCTAGATGTGGCCCCCTACCTCCCCCCCTCCTCCTCCCTCTCCCCTCCCCCTCCCCTCCCCCCTCCCTTTCCTCTCTCCTCCCCCCCGCCCTCCCCTCTCCCCCCCTATTCCCTCATCACTACCTTCCGCCCCCCCCTCCCTCCCCCCTTCTCTTACTCTCCACATCCCCCCCCCCCCTCCCCCTTACCTCCCCCCCTCCCCTCCCTTCCCCTCTCCCCCCTCCCCCCTCACCCCCCCTCCCCCTTTCCTTCCTACCCCCTCACCCTCACTACCTCTCTTCCCCCCCCTCCCCCCCCTTCCCTCCCTTCATGTACCTACCCCCCCCCTCTAACGAAAGCTGCCCCACCTACAAGACGTGAGCACTCCCATCGCACAAACTACCCTGGAACTCACCTGCCGCTCAGGACCAAAGAGATGCTAGTTTTCCCTCCGAAATGTATAGGGAATTGTATGTCTAATTAGACTAACACTGCACACAACCGTAATGGCAAAGAAAAAAACAGCTGGTCTTAGAACCGCAAATAAGTCGTATGAAAAAAAAATTAGATTGAATACAGATGGAACGGGAAGGAACTGTCGTGATTAAACAGCGTCTAGAACAAGCCTTACAACGGCACTTTACAAAAACAAAAATGGCCGCCATGGTAATCAGTTCTCATGTTAAGCTCCGCTTTATCTAGTTATCATCCTTGTATTTGCAGAGTTGACGATACTCTTTGGGTATTTAACATGTTTGAAAACAATAACATTAGCTTTTCCAGTATAACAACAGTGTTGTTTTGTATCTCACTTATCCCTTTTTTTGCTGTACCCTGTGCCCCGTCACATTATAGTGGCGGGGTCAGGCGGTTTTTAAAACCATTCAGCACAAGCACTCTCTCTATCACCACCTAGTGTCCTCTTAAATGTCTCTAAAGAGGCAGAGGATGGTATGAATCTAGTAGTGCAAATTACAACGCCTGTAACAGGGAACGCTAAAGTTAAACGCAGGGGTTGGTCACGGTGCCTAGGGGCCCCCAAGGTTAGGGGGTAACCCGCTCCCACGGGCAATACCATAGAGGTGCTGTTCATGTGATTTGAGCGCGTTCCATGCCATGCCGCAGTGCTGTCCCGTGGTAGCGCCACAACAGTCTGGGAGATCGGGAAATCCTGGAGTTGTTCCGAAGGCGGCGTGGCCGCACGTAACCGGATGGAGCCTGTATTAGGCTGCACCAAAGTCAATGATTGCCACGCCCCGAGGCGACGGAACAGAAGTTGGAGGGAATGCCACCGCGAAGAATATCTCCGGCAGCCAGCAATATAGCCTTGTGGCCAGCCCTGACCGGAGGGGAGAGAAAAGACGCGTCCCCATCCAAAGCATCCTCCGTAATGTATGGGGAAGGTTTGGGTGGGGTCATTGTTATTATTGGGAGGTGGTATTGATGGAGAGGTCAGGTTGTACTGTATGTAGGGGTGGGTGTGATCCTTGTATTGGGTGATGGGGGTGTGGGGTCTTGTAGGGTTATAGTTAAATGGGAGGAGTCAGTTGTATGCATTTGTTGGGTCATTGTTTTATATAGGTAGTCAGGGGTACCCCTGCCTTTTTTCCTCCTCCTTCTAGTGAGTGTCCCATCGTGTGGATGGTATTAGTGAGCTGTGGTGGGCACATGTTGTGTTGGCGCAGCCACATACATTTGGGTGTGTGTAAGGCCATGGCCATCCTGAGGTGGAGCGCTTGGCAGGAAGAGGAGGTTCGGTCTTTTCTTGATTTTCCTCTCGGCGACTGAGGGGTGTTGCATCAGTCCCTATCGGAATTCGGCTAAGGGAGAGGTAGTGTACAGGAGCTAGATCAAGCCCCTACTAAGGCCAGACCCTTCCCTGTAGTCCCCAACTATTTTCCCCACCGCCACTGTTGTGAGGATTGCATGGACACCAATAGTAGAGCTTGCGCCCCTTAGTGTACAGACAATTCAAGCGAAGCAGACGTAACCACCAGAGGATTGCAAAAGCCTGGTGTAATGGGCCGCGTGGTACCACTGGAGCGTTAGGCGATACGGAATTTGTGTTTTGTAGGCCACTGCATCGTGGGTGATCACGGATGCAGTTTGTCTGAGCACACGCCTTGGGTGTGCCATAGGACCTAGAGAGTTACACCCACAATAGGGCACCACACCACACGTGATGGGGTAGCGCCTGTACCGCTCACGATATATCCCTGGGGTGGGTTGTTCTGCCGGAACACCGGGTTCGAGGTGCCCAGAGCAACCCCAGTCCTTTTGGGACGTTTACTGTGATTTGTGTGTTATTTTGTAATGCTAAGACTATTGGACCCTATAATAGTTATATTGTTGTAAGCATAATTTAGTGTCATCCAATGGAATTGAAATTGTTCATAATATCCATCTGCCGTCATCCATGGGTCATTAGTAATAATAGTTCTATCACATAGTTCAATGCCTTATTGTGGGCATGTTTCCTTATTTTTGATCCCCCTTTTCGAGGTTTTGAATATAATCTCAGTATTGGAGTGGAAAAAAAACCCGAAAATACACATCTGAACATATCCATTTCAAAGTTAACCAGAGCGCCGACCGAGGTCATGATTTCAGTGCCATTTGTAACTGGTTGTCAGACGGGCCAGGCAGACTTTTTAGGCTGGAGACAGAAATTCACCAGGTGCTTCCAGATGTCTAGGTCAAAAAATGGATTGCAATAATACCTATAAATAGGTACAAAAGTAATACAGACGGTGACACGCTGCAGGCTCACCTTCACCGGATCTTCCTTGTTGATACCTTGGCTGCTCTAGACGTCATGTGTTTTGTACTTAATTAGCTATTGTTCTCCATCATATCTGTATATTGTATTTCATGTTTTGGTCATAGCGTCTTTTGCACTATCATTCGCCCACTAATTCATTGCTGCATTGCTAGTTATTGCTTCATTTAATGATCCTTGTACATTATACTAACTCACCGGTCTACAGTACAAAAAGATTATTTACAAACAAAATTGGCTCTTACGTAACCAGTCACAATATCTTAGTCTCAAATATGCTTTAAATGCATTTGGAGTCAATAAAAACAGTACGTGGGGGGGAGCGGAGTAATTATTTTTAAAAAGTGCTAGTTTTCAGAAATGTTCTGGTGCTCAAGTATATAATTAATGGAATATGATGCAACTGAACAATTCACGACATAAGAAACCGTCTACTCTGTTTCATGCTGTTGTGAATCTCTCCCTTGGTACTTTCCTTTTAGGCTTACTCTCTCAGGTCCATTGGCCCATTAAATAACAAAAAGATACAGTAGGCTGTGTCAGTGTTGTGCTAGTGTAAATAATAGTTTGATCTCCCACAAATTCATGTAGACATTTAACACATTGTCGTACATCAGTCTGTTGAGTGATATTACCCATGAGAGAGTTATAAATAAACAGTATTTTTTTTTCCCCTGCTTATATTAAACGCACTAGTAAACCTTTCCCAATCAGTGAGGAAGTATGAATTTAAAACAAACAAAAAAAAGTATTTTTTACTGAATTATGTTATGAAGTTACTGTAAAAACTCTATGGGAATCACACAAAACGCCCATTAAAGTCGTGGGAGTTTTCATTGCTGTACGTGTATAGTTGCACGATCGACTACGTCACAGTTATTATGAATAACCACTAGTTGACATGTTCACGGTATATCAAATTAATTTGATCTTATAATAAAATCTTGCAAACAACATACTAATGCAGGGGGGCCATGACTCGATTGGCACTAGCATAACAATTTGTTGGCAGGACCATCTGGACTCAGCACATACCAGTGCGTTGTAGAATGCAATCTGAGATGACTCCCTGGCAAGGGTGGCTGTTCGCGCTTTTTTACCCCCATGGGGACTTCCCCCCACCCGGCCCTACTAAAGTTCTGTGGTTCATTATTACCCCGCCGGGTGAGGTCCCGTGAAACTCATGTTTAGCACTTTTGGGTAAATAGTATAATGCCGCTCCGTGCCTTAACACAGAAACAACTACTGATCATATGTGCAACTTAGTACACCCTATTGCATAGGGGGTATGGCTCGAATACACATCAGACTGTGACTCATAATTGTGGTTTTCAATAAACTATGACAGAGAGATTGATTAAGTGTATTACTCTATCGGCTTAATAATTATGTTTTGGGTGGTTCACTAAACACACACCTGACTGAATTATTTAAAGTACATTATATATAAATTAAGAGGATCTAGTATACTACGTATGGGCTCGTTTGCCGCTATTATATTAACCTTTACCCCCAGTTGACCGGGCTACATAGTGAAAGAGGCGATCCGGTGAGTAGTTTACCAACAGAAGTACACCACACGAGGTGGGAAGGGGGTAGAGCCTCAGCAGACACAACTCTCCAGCGTTTAACTTACCAAGTTTAAGCCTCTTCCCTAACCACGGGACCGGCCTGGAGATATAAATGTCCCCCGCCCGTGGTGGTGTCATTGAATACACCACACCGGGTGGGTGTAGAGGTGCCTGAGTTTTTCTGAGGCGGTGATGACAATTCTAGGATCGAGTTGAGTATTGTAGATCTGATACGCGAATATATCATTGCATATGTGGGATCTATGGAACATTTGGGCACTTTAATTTATCAACTACTCTTACAACTTCGTCTCACTATACGTGCCGTTTCCTTCCACGGAATCCTGGTGGAGTATCTCACTAGTTAAGATACCTTCGTGAGAATCTTGTGCACGCTGAGGTATTTGATTTATAACACGACAATGTGTAAATGTACATCTGATATTTCACCATACATCTACACTGACATTCAATCCTCAGCCTTATTTCTAGCTACAAGTAGCCTGTTTTAACAAAAACCCATGTTACTACTCCGCGCTCGTCTGCTAGCGATTGTTCATATATATCTCGGTTGATTCATATACTTAAAGTACTCTAAATGTAGTTGTACAAAATATACTTTTTGAATCAATATCAGTTCAGTTAGGTAAGAAACATATGTCCGGTCCTGTTGCCCATGTATAATAGTTTTACAGCTCTCATACCACAGCTGAGGCATAGCTAAACATCCTTCTGCCTTTTGCCAGGTAATTACCATTCCCTAGATGCCATATCGTCAACCACCTTGGGTCTAAGGACTGGAGATTTAGTTGTTTAATTGTTTTTTTAATAGGTGTTGTGTTCACGGTTACCATAAGTATTTCATGTAAAGGTTTTAGTTATAATACACACACACTTTTTTCACTTTTACGAGTGCTTGTTCGAAGGGGTTGTCTTCCGCTTGCCTATGCAAGTATTCTTATATGGTGTCCTAAATAAGTCAGCTTTTAGTAAATTGTACACTTTTTAGGCAGTTAAAGTAAACATATACCGTGTGCCCAATGTTTTTAAACGCTACACTTTGTCAAAGTTTTTCCGTTATAGTTTGTGTAAGCCGTGTGGGGGTAAATTGGGTGTACAGATCGTCTCTCTTACTGAGCAGAAGAACTCTTAAAAAGGGCAGGTTGCCAACGTAGTCATCATGGAGGTTTGGCCCTCAACCACTGTGATGGTGTAAGATAGTAGCCAAGGAGTGACAGCCGGGTCCACTTCAGAATGGCTCTGTGTGCGATAATAAACACACAGTGTGCTGTAATGTGTAAGTAGTTCAGGTTCGGGTTGGGGGTGGAGCCTTTAAGTGTCTGGGCTAAGGGCATTCAGTCTTATATTGCAAGCAATTGGCTAAAGTAGTGATCTAGTGTTCTTGGATGAGCGAGGTGAGATCTTGGACTATCGAGTGTCTGCACAGGGGCAGTCTGTATGCAGGATGTGGCGTGCGGTGGACAGAGGATTCCCTAGGTCATGTAGGATGGCCAAAGACTGGTCGCGTGTACTCCTAAGGGAGGGAGACAAAAAGATGTAGAGTGAAACTTTCCAGATGGAGTGCAAGAATAAGGATGTGCGGGCTCATTATAGTGCGGCCCGTCTTGATGGAATCAGTGGCCCTGCCAGAACTATAGCTGATAAACGATGCCGCAGGAGAAGATCCTTCTCGGCCGTCTGTAGGTGGAGTTTAACAGGGCAGAGAAGAGAAGGTGCACAGGGAGTTCTCTTCAAGAAACTCGCCCGCTGTTTTGTCGGGACTATGGGGAAGGGACTGGAGGCGCTTGCTGTACCAATCGTGTACAGCTAGAGAACATCAGCACTACAGTCGGGGTGAGCGAAGGCCCTCGAGCATGGGATAAACGCGGATGGCGCACCTAATCACCGGTGCAACCACCCAGCGGGAGTGCTCAGGGAGTCTGTGTGACCAGGCCAGGGTGCAGCACACATAACACTTGACTTGTTAATAATGGGGAACAGTTTTCTCACATGAGGTGAGTCAAGGATCAACAAATGGTTCACAGAGGCGAACACTCGCGCTGGATACCATTGCGTGTAAGGCACGCCAATCTTTTCTGATCCCTGGATGTATAATATGTATATACTAGGGCAGATATATACAATATGCTGCTTTGGACAAGGGCTTGGAGCCCGAAGACATACAGTGACGACTCTAGCAGTCGTCAGTGGTGAACCTGTTTTGTCTTGTTTTCCAGAAGAAGAGAACTTATTTTTAATTGAACCTGATCCAGCCCACCGTCGCAGTCTTTTTTCTACACTACTGTCACCTCAGCAGTGCACTGCCTGCAAGTCCCGTCCAGGAGACACTCTCAGTATCTACTTGCAGCTGCAGCTAACACAGGTCTTCTGGCAACATTGCCAGTGTGAGAACGCTTTATTATTTTCTTCCATGGATGTTTCTATCTAGCTCCAGGGGAGTGTTATCATACTTGGGATTACTAGCCTGGGGTCCCACTGTTCATTTATTTTGGCAGTTGGACACCTATGTTGTATTTCCCTATACCTCCCCATTATATGGATATTATTGTACACTACCTGCTACTAGCAAGTCATTAATTGGATTATTGACTGTTGTTGTAGGAAAGCGATATGAATTATGGATTATTACTGGACTAAGTGATACATGTATTTTCTCTGAGCACAGATACAGAGCTTGTCTCTAAATTGCCTGATACTAGGGCAGGGGCCGAGTCCACCTCCCCATTACTTGGAGGAGGATATTCATGTCATTGGCTTACATATAGTAGAGAACACAGAAATCACTACGAATCGGACAGCCATGAATAAGACTTACGGCAATACTCACAGAAAGAATATTAATGCATTGGAGCTCATGTAAGAGGTCTAACTTACAGTATGTGTGGTTTATGTTGCAGGCCTGGTACTTTGCAAAAGAATGGCAGTAGCCGTGTATGTTTGAAAAGGATACCTATGAGTTGTAGAGGTAATCCCCAGATGCATACTGTTTACCCCCCCAGCTTCACGAGTTCCCTTTCATAAGGTGATGAGCTTCCTGGATCATATCCCTATCCCAGTACATGCGTTTCGCCAGACTAGCCAGGCTCTGCAGGTGCTTCTCCTGCTCATGGTTCCTCTCTACCTTATCGCTCATCGCTGCTCCTTCTGATGTGTACGCTCCTCTACTTCACAGCCATTGCCAAAGGGCTGTCCATCATAGACTACTGTGGTCTAGCATAGGAGGTTTACACTTGGAAAATGTTGTGTAAGCTACATAATACATATGTAGCGCATATACGGTGCTGTAACCGTTTCAGTCACATGCTGTAGATATACAGTAGAAGTTAGTCATTCATGGCTTGCATTTTACTAGTTGTAGCATCTCTGAACTATATATCACGACGTACAGTACATGTTAGAGGCATACAAGTGTCTGAGTAGATCGATTATGAGGATGGACATGGTTCTCGTTCTCTCATTCTATTTTTATTTTTTTTTCCTCCAGTGGTTAATTTTCATTTTACAACATTATAAACTCTTGCAGATTCAGAAAATGTGTTACAGAGATCTTGTGTCTCCTCCAGTAACCAACATACAATCATCAATTTGACAGCTGATATGATCACTTGCCTCAACTAGTCTTCCCACTTACTGTACATCCTCGCTACACTTTAGAATGTATTACTGTATATGTAAATCCTGAGCGTCTTTCCGTATTTAGGATACCAATGTGTGTATCATACACACAGCTTAAAATTCCTTTACTTCCTCTGCTGGACGGTTGTTGCATGGATCCACAATCCTCTCAATAAATATTATTTGTTCATGTGTCACTTTAACCCACCATCCTCCTCCATTTAAAAGACATAGGGTCTTGTTTCAGCCTCATCTCTAAATAAATACTTCCTTCCTGTAACTTGATGATACCTTGATGTATTCTCATGTCTTTTATTGTTGCACTGTTCGCATAAGCGCATCTCGTTCTCTCCCATGTCTTTACAAGTTGGAGTCCTTTATTATACTACCCACATCTCTCTACACAGGACAGCACAATAAATAGAGAAAGTTGATTGCGAAGTACTCAGCATCAACACATTGGAAAGGAATAGTTCATTATCATATTTCAATATCTACAGTGCACTATGTTCCGAGATGTGGGAAGGCTATCGGGAAGTTGATCCATGTTGGGGTACGGCCCTTTGAGAGAGTAAAAGATACTGGACAGCCTCCCAACAGAGGATTGAAGAGTCAAAATTCAGCATGAGACAAAAAATGATGTCCACAAAGGAGATCTAGTAGGACAGGAAATAAGGAAAATTACTAGAGATCAACTAACTTACATAAGGTTATACAAGAAGTAGCTGTCTGTCTAATGGTCCACGGTAATCATGTGATATCAAGTATTATTTAATGTCACTTTTGTTCTCCTATTACTATGTGCCTGCCTTATTGATACTCCTCTCCTGAAACGGTCAGAAATACTGTTTTTTGTACTCAATCACTTACTGTAGCTTTTCATCACCTTAGTTCAGATTTCCACCCTTTAACCCGAATCTTAGCTTCCAACTAAGTTCTGCTTGATCTCTCTCTTTACCTCTGTGATTACCTTGCTTGTGCTTGACCTCGCATGAACCTGTCCACCCCTGCCTGGCCCTGCCCCGACCCTGGTATTGGACTTGACTACCCCTGCATCCCAGGCCTCAGACCCAGGCCATCGGCGGGTACACTGGCGACACACTTTATTCGAGCTCGGCTAGTCCCGCAATTCGGGTATACCCGTGTATTGAGGTTTGTGACTGTTTTCTGCTGCCCGAGTGCATTGAGTTATTTTCCAGCAGGGATTGAAGCATTTTTTCCCCGTGCTGCAATACTGCACAGTACATATATATATAACTGCATTACAATTCATGAATTTATGCCATCTGGTAGACACGCGAAGCATTGCAGCCTATTAAATCCTAATCATTATCTTTTAACAGATCAGCCGCCCATCAGCCAGGCATGAACCCAGGCTGGGAAGGCAAATGCAACGGGGCTTGTCAGAGGTGAGGAGCGGCGCATTCCAGGTATCTGCCAGGTACATACCGGTTATTTGCTCAATAAAGTGTGTCGGTGCAGTACTACCCCTACCTCTGCCCTGCAGGTTATAATCCTTCTTGCAGTCAGCAAAGTTACACCTGGCTAATCGCTGATGCCACAGGTCTGACAATAATATTGAGGACAGGTTTACTCTTCACTACTGCAGCAGTACTGGACATCTCTTAAAAATACTTCTATCGAAGCCAGTTTAAATTCAAGCAAAAGCACTTTTAAATACTGTATACTGTACAGTATACAGTGAACCTCAATATATGTACATACAAAGTACTTGTATACTGTAGGAGCTATATAAAGAAAATCCATAATAAATGAATGAGATACTCATATTTTTTTCTCATGCGTCTGGAAGGCAGCCAGCTTTGATTTATGATGCCGTTTATGACAATGGAATGATAAAGAGGAGTGATGATGTACATAAATTCACTGCTGGGGCAAAAACGCCTCAATATGGATTAAGTTTAACCCTAAAAGAATAATAATGGATATTCTTGAGTTACAGAAGAGCTTGAGACTGCTGCAATAATATAAGAAGGGTCCAGCTGTGCTCATACCCGCATCGTCTGTTCCAGCTATTACTCCCTGTAGGAGACTAGTTTCAGAGCTCACACCACGGAGACTGAATTGGGGAAATAAACAGCTTTTATTTAGCCTGTATCTTCCAAAAGCACCCGCGTTTTCAGGCACACACAAATAACAAAAACAGCCTGTCCTTTGTTAAGGGGCAATCCTTCCCAGTCCTATCTGCAGGGCTGGGAGGATATGCCTCTTGCCAACTCCAAAGTCCAAGGAGCGGTACCTGAGCAGGGGCTCTTTATATATTTTCTGGGTCGGGGTGTCCATGGGGTGCCGCCTGTGGCTGGTACCAGGGTCAATTGAGTACTGGAATAGAGTGTCTGGTTCCCTGGGATCTCTCTCTGACAGCCACACACCTGCTTATTGCTAGAAGATCCCCTGCAGTTTAAGCAGGAGCAGTGGTGTAGCAGACATGTGCTAGGCGCCCGGGCAAAATAAAATACAGGGCCACATATATAAATAAACAACAGACGACAGAGAAGCCCAATGCTACATCCAACTGACAGAAATACACAGTAAAATACTTATAATTCTCTTGAAATAGGGTCATTTAGTTTAACCCTTTGGCCAAAGCGTTGTAAGCTTGCGAGCCACGTCAAGGCAGACCCTGTTCGCAAGTCCTAACACTACCAGATAAAATACTAATATACCTCTATTAGGATTAAAATTCTCATTTACCTCTATAGGAGGGAGAGACGCACAGTGGGTCTATATCCAGCAGAATGAGGCACTTGCAAACAGGGAAGTGGGGAGGGCGGGCTTAAACACCGGAAGGAGGAGCCACTAACCCCACCAGCTGGAACAGCTGAGAATGGGTTACACAAACACAGAACCCCAGTAAGCTCTTTTTGGGAACCCCTGAGCCCCCACAAAATAATATGTATATGTGTCAAAATGGAGTGCTATTGAGCGTGGCATATGTATACAACAGACGACAGAGAAGCCCAATGCTACATCCAACATGACAGAAATACACAGTAAAATACTATATATTCTCTTGAAGTAGGGTCATTTAGTTTAACCCTTGGGGCCAAAGCGTTGTAAGCTTGCGAGCCACGTCAAGGCAGACACTGTTCCAAGTCCTAACTACTTCAAGAGAATATAAGTATTTTACTGTGTATTCTGTCATGTTGGATTGTAGCATTGGGCTTCTCTGTCGTCTGTTGTATACATATGCCACGCTCATACACTCCATTTTGACACATATACATATATATTTTGTGGGGGCTCAGGGGTTCCCAAAAAGAGCTTACTGGGGTTCTGTGTTTTGTTAATATAAATACAGACTGCATTTTTTTCCTCCTCCCCTCCGCCCGCCCCCATCCCGATCCTCTCCCTGATCCTCTCATCATCGCTCCTGATCTCTCCCTATCCCTCATCATCTCTCCCCTCCTCATCATCATCATCTCTCCCCCTCCCCATCATAATCATCTCTCCCCCCTCATCATCATCATCATCTCTCTGCTCCTCATCATAATTATCTCTCCTCTTCCCCATCTCTCCTACTACTCATCATCATCTCTTCCCTTCATCATCTCTCATCCTCCTCATCATCAGCTCTCCCCCTCATTATCACCATCACCAGCTCTCCCCCTCATCACCATCACCATCTCTCAAACTCATCACCATCACCATCTCCCCCTCATCATCACCTCTCCCCCTCAGCATCATTTATCTCCCTCATCATCATCTCTCTCCCTCATCTTCATCTCTCTCTCATCTTCATCTCTCTCTCATCTTCATCTCCCTCCCTCATCAT
>WSYH01011349.1:0-20994 GCA_036426205.1 Ascaphus truei | reverse complement strand
CCGAAGGCCTAAGATGGAAGGAGGAGAGAATTAGTAAATATGATGGATGCATTGTTTTTCAATTGCATGTGTGTTGTTGTCTCATGCACCTAAAATAAGGGAGAGAAAACAGAATTTATTTCTAATGTCACACAGGAGAAATTAAAAATAAAACAGACCATGAATTGCCGCAACGATCATATTGTATACCTGTTGTCATGCCTATGTGGTCTCCAGTACGTGGACCGCACCTCAAGACCTTTGATGGTCCGTGTACTGGAACACATGAACAACATACGCAAACAGGTCACGACACATAGTGTTTCTAAGCATTTTAGCCTGTTCCACGAAGGCAACCCTGAAGGCCTGACGTATAAAAGTATAGAGAGGGTCGATAATCACTGGAGAGGTGGAGACAGGCTATGAAAACTACGCCAACGAGAAACCTATGGATTTACAGACTTAAGACGTTGACCCCCAGGGTCCTCAAAATAGACATAGACCTGGGGGCGTTTATGTAACTTCCAGTGGGTTTCCCACCCCTCCCCACCATCTCTTTCCAGCACATCTCCTTTCCTTAAGCCATTCGTGTTCTTATATACGTATGAATTTAGGAATTGATACCAACCATCTGGTGTTACACCCCAACACTGTATTAATCCTGGTGTCACACCTAAACATTGTATTAATCCTGGTGTCACACCTTGATACTGTATACTGTAGATAATGGAGTGTGCAAGTATCACACATCACATGATAATCTTTGAGTCTGTCTTTTGTTTAGTCTGTTTGTATTTTAGGTGCATGAGACAACAACACACATGCAATTGAACAACAATGCATCCATCATATTTAATAATTCTTTCCTCCTTCCATCTTTTTTGAATTTTTGAATACAAGTTTTCTTACTTACCTTGAGTGCTGTCTTGTGTCTTGTGTCTGCTCCTGCTGGTGTGGATTACTTTTCTCTTACTATTGGTATAGGACATGCACCGCAAACTATTTATGGTATTGGGAGTGCCGGCTGCCCCATTTTGTTTTATATACATTATATACCTTGATAAAGGTCCTGTTTTTAGGACCGAAACGTTGGTGTTTTTGTGCCTGTTATACTAATACAATTCTATTTGCAAACAAGTGTGCTGTCTCTTCCTTGCTGTGCCTACTCTGGATTCCCTGGATTCTCTGGTCTGCCTGGGTAGGAGCCTTTGATTATATATATATATATATATATATACACCCATATGTATTTTCCCTTTTACTGAGTTCACTACAAGCACAATCCTCCAGCTAGGGAATCAACCGGGGTGATTTCACCCCACTGGTCACCAGCTGAGAGGAATTAATATCTGTCATCTTTATTGCACTATCCCTCATACTGTGATCCCCCATTTTTTCTGTGTTTCAGCACAGACCAGAACAGTTAGACCGGCTAGGGGGAAATCACATTCCAGGGTCACCCGATATATGCCCAAACCCCCAGATCCCAGTGTAAGGATTCAGAGTCTCTCCCACCAGGTATAAGGTGGCGAGAGTGAAAATGTTTCTAAGTCCAGGGCTTAAAGAATAAAAGCGACTGTTTGCTAACTTTTGTTAGAAATCTCCTAGCGCCCTGAAACTTGCTGTGCGCATAGTTCAGGAGGAAACATATAAGACAACCATAACTTAATTCTTTTAACGTTTCATAAAAATTGATGAATGAAAGTCCCCCTTTAATAGTGTATTAAACATGATAGGAATAATTGGGCTTATTTTCAGATCACCGGAGACAGGGAAACACTCATTTATTGTACAGTAGCACCCCACTTATTATGCGTGTAGTGACTCACTGTAAATGAGCTGAGGATGTGCAGCTCCGGACTTCTAAGGCATCCTTCTGGCTTGATGCCATAATATCTGTAAAAGTCCGGAGTTGAAAGGGCTCAGTGTCCCTAAGAGTAGGGTAGGAGTGGTCCCTCAAGTACCCCCGTCCTAGTGTGAAGTCCAGGCAGTTGGGCAAATGATGGCCAGACAAGACTTACTGTCGCCAGGTAGAGGGGCTGGGTCCCATATGCTAAGAAGCAAAGGTGCTATGTTCACGCATGCCCTTAGCAGAATGAGAGCTACTTCTGCCAGGTTTGTGAAGTATTGGCAACTCCGGGATAGGTGGGAAAAGTTATTCCCACAGAGAGATTGGCTGCACTTGTTAGATATAGGGTTCTGAACCCTATAATAATTCCTGCAGCCCATCAGGAAACCGATTCATCCAAGATTCACCTAACATGCATAAGATTCATCAAGCTCCATAATTGTCATCAAGATTCCAAGTGCCATTACAGCAGCAGCAGAGTTGAGAACGGACAAGGTCTTTCATGAGTAATTCCGGCTCATTGGAAATTACTGCTACCGACTTTATTTTGCAAGATTTCGTTCTGGAAACAAATTATTTTGTTTGCCCCCGTCCCAGTAAGTGTATTTTGACTGTAATTTTGGAGCATTGTGTGTATGTCTTTTCATGGAATAAATTACAATTTATTTTACCTCCTTGCTTTGCTCAATAATATGATCCCGGTATTAATGTGTTAAGAGACCTGGTCTCCCGTGACAATATTGAACTTAACCCAGGCACCTCCTTTTCAACTCTATCCCATGCCCCTGAGAATACCCATTTCAAATTCCAAAAGGGACTATCTGTCACCCATATAGATATCCATAGTCTGTTGCCCAAACTGAATGAACTAATGGCATGGTGCCTTATGTATGAGCCCAAAGCCATAATTCTTACAGAAACATGGCTAACTCCTAAAACCCTCGATGCAAATATCGCCATTTAGGGATACTCCATTTCTAGGAAAGATAAGTGAAAGAAGAGAGCTATTATTTTATATTGAAGACACCTTACAATGTACTCTACTAAATATCCACCCAAGCACATTTTTAAATATTAGTTTGGAAAATGTACCTTCCCTTTTCTAAGCCTGTTCTTATTGCTGGCATCTTCTGTCCCCCTAAAGCCCCACTTCTGACTGATTTCACGAAGTTTCTTGGCTCAATTTCCTCTCTGAATAAGAAGAGTGAGCTGTTAGTTCTTGGGGATTTAAACTACATTTGGCTTGACCTTAAAAACAACAAAATCCAGGTACATCTCAAATCACTTAACCTAATTAAACAAATTTCCCAACCCACATGGACAAACATGAAATTTCACAACCATTCCTTGCTAGACTGGATTCTCTCCTCTAGTCCCAGTAGAATCCAATCCTCTGATATCGTATCTGACATTTTCAGTGACCATCCAATAGTGCACTGTGTAAGGATAGTCAGACCACCACAATCAATTACTAAAGTTCTACTCACTAGAACATTTACAAACTTTCACCTACAACAGATTCTTGCTGATCTTACCAACTGCCCTTTTACAGAATTGACTAAATACCTGACCATGATTCTGCACTCGATTATTTCCAGACAGAGTTCTTGAAACCCTGTTATATCCATGCTCCACTACGATACAGTACCGGGGGCCACCTTCTATGTGTTACAACCAACCATATTGCGCTCTACCATTTTGGGGTTGCCTTGTGGAAAAGTTACAAAGTTACTGGCACTACCAGGGATCTTAATAATTACAGATGTCTGCGGAATATATGCACAAGGCAAACAAGACACGCAAAAGCCCCCACGTAAAATATTACTTAGGCAATCTTCACAAGAAAACATCAAAACCATCTAACTTCTGGACGATCATAAATAATAATAATAGCATGTTCTTGAATAGCGCTACTAGTTTTACATAGCACTTTACAGAGACATTTTGCAGGCACAGGTCCCTGCCCCGAGGAGCTTACAATCTATATTTTATGGTGCCTGAGGCACAGGGAGATAAAGTGACTTACCCAAGGTCACAAGTAGCCGACACCAGGAATTGAACCAGGTTCCATTGCTTCAAACTCAGTGCTAGTCAGTGTCTTTACTCACTGAGCCACCCCTTCTCCCAATCAATCTCCCATCAACACTATATTCAAGCCTTCTAGTCATACACAACCATGTAATATCATTAAGGAGGATATTACACTGACAAAATCCACTGACATACTAGCAAACGCATTCAATGAATACCTTTTGGGGTGTGCTACTTCCTTACAGTATTAGCAAAATGCAATGAGAACTAGAAACATGAAGCACAATCTGGAAGTACCCCTAAAACCCCACCCTCTACCAACACTGCTCACAATGTTCAATGTATACCAGTATCTGAAGAGAATACACAAGCGCTCCTCAAATTAAAACTAAGCAGCTAATGTGGACCCGACCTACCACAATCTAAGTTCCTATGACTTGGTGCCCCAGAAATTTCCAAACTCCCAAATAAACTCTAATCTTTTTGCTGCCAAATCCTTAAAACCTGAAAAACTACCAGTTGTCCAAATCTTCAAAAGTGGGGACAAAAACATTGTCTCAAACTACAGGTCAATCTCCCTTCTCCAAATTCATCAAAAGTCATGGAAAGATTTGTTCACTCCTAATTAAGCGATTACTATATCAAGACCAATTTTCCTTAGCCAATTCCAATCTGGATTTTGCTCCAAACAATCCATAGTAACTACTCTCCTAAAAGTTTGCAGTGAGATCCAGTATGGAATTAAACTGGGACAACTTACTGATGCAATATTCCTACATTTTGCAAAGGCTTCTAACACTGTCAATCATGCTATCTTGCTAAACTCAATGCTCTGGAATACTGAAACATACAGACTTTAAACTGGTTTCATTCCTACCTACCAGGCAGATCCAAACATGTGTCAATCTCGGGCACTAACTCCAACAATTTGGATATCGCCTGTGGTTCCCCGCAAGGCTCTGCTCTGGGGCCCCTACTCTTCTCAGTCTTTATCAATGATCTTCCTACAGCTTGTAAGGGAGCTTCAATACATATGTATGTGGATAACACAATACTATATGCACACAGCCCTAGCCTCTCTGACCTTGAACACTTACTTCTATATGATTTTTTGAGACTTAAAAATTGGATTTCCAAAAAACAATCTGTTTTTAAACACTGGCAAGATTGTAACAATGGTATTTGGAACCAAGGTTACAGTTCTAAAGCTACCAATGACAGAGCACAAATACCATCCTAGTCCCTGTTACTAGTTTTAAATATCTGGGGATATGGTTTGACTCCCATTTCACATTTGGGTTGTACATTGATACCCTGACATCCAAAACCTATGTCAAACTTGGTGTACTTTTTAGGAACAAATCCTCCCTAAGTCTGATGTCTGAAAGTGTATCGCACAGCAGATGCTAATGCCAATTATAGACTATGGGGACATAGTATATGGTACAGCACTTCAAAATCCCCTTAGCAAACTACACATCAGTGTAACTACAACACACATCACTGTGAAATGCTCAAAGAACTAGATTGTTATCACAAGTGTAGGAGCAAAGTTCATCTTTCCTGTCTTGACTTCAAATACTTTCTGGTCTACTGTCGCACCCCCTTTTATTCTCCAACATCTCCGCATTTTTACGGGATTTTTTTTCAAATGCTAAACACTTCACCGGGTTCTCACCGGGTTCATGCTGCATTCATGCCGCATTCTCAGCCATGGTTCACTGCGCGGTTTACGCGCAGTTGATGCGTTTATTGAGAATGGTTCGGATTTAATAGGTTGCCATTCTTCACGTGTCCGCCAGATGGCAGATATTCATGAATTGTAATGCGCATGTGCTTCAGTAATGTGTCGACTTGCAGGTGTTTCGTTTAAAAAAGATACCACAGTGGTCTATTGTAAATTGGCCTTGGGACTGAAGGAAGAGGTTACAATAATGTATCAATTTAGGCTTTTCATATTAAAGAAAGACAAGCACCATTTTCTGGTCTGGTTATTGACCAGAGATTCCCGCCATGAGTGCACAAGTGCAGCCCGTGTTCCAAAAACCCGACAGAACATATGCATATTTATTATGGGCCGCAATTCATACAACAGATGATAAGATGGCAACAGTTGTTCAAATTTATCAGTATTTTATCGAAAACTATGACTTTTACAAATTTTCGCCAGCTCCTCATGTGTGGAAGCATGCAATAAGGAAAAGGTTATGTAGCGATCCATGTTTTTATCGTATTGATCACGAATTTATTGGAGGGTATTGGTGTGTATCACCGGGTTTTTCCTGTATCTATGATCATGCAGACGGCAAAAGGCGAAAAGTCGTGTTAAAACCAACTAAGAAACGACAGTCGCTGGTAAGCAATGCGCCAGCACCAGCACCAGTACCGGCTTCCAATAACGGTCCGACCGTCAGTGACAACCCTTGCTGTCTGTCCACGCACGGATACCTGCAGCCTGAGCCGTATAGTTTCGAGCAAGCTTGCATGTACCTAAGCGATTTCCAGCCTCATCAGCTGACTACAGGTGTAGTAGTCCCTGTCAACGACATGTATGATCAAGAATACTGGACTGGCAGTGGCCCGGCGCCAGCTGATTGGGAAATTCTATGGTGAGTAATGTTGCCGTATTTTATTCTGTTTTTTTTATTTTGAAAATATCAATATCAGTGCGATTCAAAAGTCAAGCGATTCTCCTGTAAGCTATATCATTGGCTGAGCGGCTTCTACAGTAGATACTGCACAATTGGTAAAAAGCTAGGCGCATGCGCATTGGAAACTTCTTGAAATGCATCGACGGTAGGCGCATGCGCATGTGAACAGGAGACGCCCCCCGAGAAAAATATTGGTTGGACTGACTAGGAACTTCTCTGGGGGACTGACCATCACAGTAAAACTTTTACTTTTTTTTTCCTCAGAAAAGAAAACTTTGTCATTGGATGGATATGGATGGATAATATCGCTTTGTGTACCAATGCCTGCACATTGCAGAATCGGATTTAAAAAAACACTTACCGGAGTTTACAGTTTATTGGCCATTGTTATTGATTAGGATAGAATACCAGAAACAGTATGCTGATGTTTTCAGACCGTACTGTATACAATACTTTTTTATATACTGTATACTGTATAATAAACCCCAAAAAATAAAAAGTACGCATTTATTCTACATGTATTACAGTACATATGTGTCTTCTATACCAGTACATACAGTATGTATCTTGTATTTTTGTTAATACTCTTGTGATGTACAGTAATGAGCATGCCTACAGTATACAGTACAGTATGCCTGGACAGTAGTGTACATTCTAGAAACACTGTATTTTGTTACAGTATCAAAGGAGCCAATGGAACAATTTAAAACAAATCAACATTTTCTTTTATTGGTGGAGTAAGTACAAAAACATTTATTTACAAATACTGTACAATGTAAAAACATTTTAATTGCACAGCAACTCAAAACATCAACAGGTTTACTGCTAAAACATTTATGTACAGAAAGTAAAAACATTTACAGTCAGTAAGTATGGTTTACAGTCACATGTTGTTATTAAAAAAAATTCTTTATTCATAAAATATTCTAATCGACACCAATACTTAAATAAATGTCTGTATGTCAAAACATTAACAATAGGATGGTGTGCAGAATGGTCAGTCAAGCCTGCACAATTCCTGTCCACGAGGGCTGCAAACAGGCCCGGTTTTCAGGGTAACCTTTGAAAACCCGGCCTGTTTGTTGCCCTCGGGGACTGGAATTGTGCAGGTCGTGTGTACAGTAAACACAAACATTTATTTATTAATTCAAGTTAAAACACACAACATCTCCTTTATTGAAGTACAGCAGGTCAAAACATGTACAGTATAGCACAACAGTATTGTCTTACCTACCTGTTTTAAAAAAAAATCTTTATTCAGAAAGTAAAATATACAAAACGCAACATCTCCTTTATTTAAGTACAGCAGATCAAAACATGTACAGTACAGCACAACAGTATGGTCTTACCTACCGGTTTTAAAAAAAATTATTTATTCATACAGTAAAATATACAAAACGCAACATCTCCTTTATTAAAGTACAGCAAGTCAAAACATTTACGGTAGGATGGTGTGCAGAGTAGTCAGTCAGGCCTGCACAACTCCTGTCCTCGAGGGCCGCAAACAGGCCTGGTTTTCAGGGTAACCTTTGAAAACCGGGCCTGTTTGTTGCCCTCGGGGACTGTAAAAAAACATTTACAATAAAAACCCAATAGTTGAACACTCGCACAAATTCGTACCCCACCAGATTGTCCTTCCATGGCCGATGCCTTGCATGGCGCAAAATGCCATTAATGCAGTCTCGAATGCCTTTCATTAAAGGATCTGTAATTGAAAAAAAGCACCGCAATTCCTCCAGAATGGTCTATCTTAAATTGTCAGGAAGCGCCTTTTATTCGCAATTTCCTTCATAGTTCACTTTGAAGGCCCACTCGCAGTACATCAAGTAGGACATGTGGTGTTTAAAAAGTAACAAGGCATACTTGTGGGGTACACCAGCACTCATCACTCTTTACTTCTCCCTGAGTGCCGGTGGCAGATTGAGCAGGATGATGTCGGGCACCGTATCGATGCAAGCGAATGTAGGTTGGGTTCTGGAAGAGGGTGTTCTTCTGTGAGTGGGTGTGCTTGTGGCGTCGGGCGAGGATAGGTTGTCTGGGAGGAAGCTTTCCTCTTGTCTTGGTCGCCGTGTTGTCTCCTGGCGTAGTCTTGACGGGGTTGTCATTTTATACTCCTCGTCAACGGCATACTTGTACACAAAATCTTCTGGTGGAGGGAGTGCGCTTGGTGATGGAAGGTGGTCGAAGGTCCCATTCATAACATCCATGCCACCCTCCTGCTCCGGCGTTGGGGATACAGGGACATGAACACTGAGAAAATTATGTATCCCTTCTATGTCAGTCTTTATCTTCTCCATCCGTCGATTCATCTTCTCCATCCGTTGATCCATCTTCTGCATCCGTTGATCCAAATTTAGCATGGTCTCAAGAAGTAGATCTATCTTTGCCAGCACAATAGAGTTCCCAGGGATATCCACACTTATCCCATTCAGTATCCGGTCTAACGAGCTGCTTCTTGTGCATGGCATGCTGTGGACATCTGGGTGGATGGGTGCTACGGAGGATGAGAGGGGTGTTCCCTGGAGAGAAGCGGCAGCGTCGCCAAAGAAGGGTGGTGGAGGTGACATGTGGATTTCCGGGAGAGGAGAAGCGGCAGCGTCATCGAAGAGGGATGGAGAAAGTGACCTCTGGATTTCCGGGCGAGAAGCGGCAGAGTCGTCTCAGTGCAATGGAGAAAGTGACCCGTAGATTTCAGGGGCACCTGTGGCAGCGTCGTCGAAGAGCAGTGGCGAAGATGGCCTGTGGGTTTCCGGGAGGGCAGCGGCAGTGTCGAGGAGGAGTAGTGGAGAAGACGGGCTGAAGATATCCGGGAGAGCGGTGGCATCATCGTCGAAGCATATTGGAGGAAGTGGTCTGCGGGTTCGATGGGTTGGCTGCCATTTGTTTTGCGTTGAGTGTACATCACCTTATTGCTTCTTAACATAATAAGGCTTACGTCTATTAAAACCCTTAGCCTTTGGGGTCAGCAGAAGGTTTTCTTTATTGGCCTTAGCCTGTCGCTTTGGCCTTGGCGTGGAAACGGCTGCCGCCTTTCGCTTTTTCTGTGTGATAGGCACGGCAGAGGCGAGTGGCTTCCTGCGTCCATAGAATCGGGGTTGATCCATGGGAGCAGATGGCACAAGGCAGTATCTGGACAAGGGCAAGTTCAGATAAAGATCATTGAGTGGTGCGCTATGCAAAGTGTGTAACCTTTTATGCATGGCGATGAGGTACAGGTGTTGAAAGTGAGCATATGCAAATGTGAGTCATTAACATATAAATACACCATCCATTTTGTGGATTCACTGCACATTGAATACACATCGACTAAACATCGAATATACATTCTTGTGTTTGTATTTCTTTCTACTCGCTGCAATGCCTGTTAAAAAGATTTCAAAGGATCTCAGCATGAGAATTAAGGAGATGTACACGAGCGGACACTGAATTGCAAATATCTAACGCTGGTTAGCTGCTTCTGGCCTCGTTGTGCCATCAACCACCGTGTGCTATCATGCACACGGAAAAAATAGACAACGCACGAGGACACCAATGGTAACTACCGCGTAAGTATATTTATATAACTATATAATACAGTATATCTATCATTGTTTATATTGCTGCATATTAATAGAACAATATATTGTGTAGATCTACTATATCTAATTTTATACAGTAGTTATTTCGGTATATTTATATAACAACAGTATATCTATCATTGTTTATATTGCTGCATATTAATAGAACACTATATTGTGTACTGTAGATCTACTGTATCTAATATTTTAGTTATTTCGGTATATTTATATAACAACAGTATATATATTTTTATATTGCTGCATATTAATAGAACAATATATTGTGTACTGTAGATCTACTGTATCTAATATTTTAGTTATTTCGGTATATTTATATTATTCCACACACGTTATATATATTTTTTATATTTGATGCATATTAATAGAACACATATATTGTGTACTGTAGATCTACTGATCTAATATTTTACTTATTTCGGTATATTATATTACAACAGTATATATATATTTTTATATTGCTGCCTATTTATAGAAACATATTATTTGTGTACTGTATGCTCATACTGTATCTAATATTTTTATTTCGATATATTTTTATTACTACAGTATATATATATATTTTATTTGCTGCAATTAATAGAACAATATATTGTGTACTGTAGATCTACTGTATCTAATATTTTACTTATTTCGGTATATTTATATTACAACAGTATATATATATTTGATATTGCTGCATATTTATAGAACAATATCTCATTGTATACTATTTTTACACCAAATGATGTGCTGTGCTTGTGGCCTACTGCACTGTAATTTACCGGATTTTTTTCCTGTACATTGTAGGGAGACAACTCTTCTGGTCGACAAAATAAGTGAGGAGAATGATGAGAAGAGTGCATTAAGGGTCAAATACACTCTGCATGAAAATCACAATCTGATTGTACCAGCATAAAGAAGATGAGATGCAGAATTGGATGGAAATATGGACATGTGAGGTTAGTACTGGACAGTACAGGAGGTAAAAGTGTTGTTTAAGAGACTGTACTGTACCGTTAAAATGATTTATTCCTCGTCATTACAGAGCGTACCCCATGATAAGGGACGTAAACAAAATCAAAAAGTGGTCCAGGCCCAGGCATGGATCGACAGTGGGGAAACTTTCCAGGATTACATCTTCACTGACGAGTCTACTGTATCGCTGGAGCGATTTGCCACCTTTGCATTCCAGAAAAAAGGTCGCATATCTATGAAGCCGCGGCCAAAACACCCAGTGAAGATGCATGTGTGGGGTGCCATCTCTAGGCGTGGACCAGGATGCATTATCATCTTTGAAGGTAAAATATATCAAATATAATGTAGCCTTATGCACTGTACTGTACTAGTGTGCAGTTTTTTGAGCACTTTTCTTTTCTTGTTATAGGAATCATGAATTAAGCTTTCTTCCAAGACAAAATTGTGCCTGAGATAGTGGAATACATCACACGCGAGTTCCCGGATGGTCTCCGTTTCTACCATGACAACGATCCGAAGCACACCGCGTCAACAGCGCATATCCTTGAGCGTGGTATCAACTGGGTGAAGACGCCAGCGGAGTAAGTGCGGTAACCGTGTCTCATTTTTTTCCCACTGTTTTTACTGTGCACTGTATCTCTTACACTAATTGTCCTTATTTCCTAATGACAGATCGCCAGACTTCAATCCGATCGAAATGGTCTGGCATCAGCTGAAGGACCATATCCGGAAAGTGGTGGAACCCTCCAAAAAGGATGAGTTGGCGAAAGGCATACTGAGTTTTTGGAACGATGTACTCACCGTGGAACGCTGCAATAAATATATTGACCATATTGCGACTGTGTTGCCCATTGTGATTGCGCGTAATGGGCAAGCATCAGGAAGGTAGTGTACTGTACTGTAGTATTGTAAGTACAGTATGATACAGGTATGTATGGCACAGATTTTTTTTTCCCTGAGAGAGCAGCACCTGCCATTTGGTTACAAAGTATTTAACAGTAGTCAGAGTATACAGTAGTTCCAGTATAGACTAGTTTGACAGTACGAACTGCCTATTGTAATCCAATGTGGAGTAGCTACTGTATACAGTACACAATGCCATAATACAGTATGCACCTAACTGCTCATTTTTTTTCTTTCCAGAGAAAGCAGCACCAGCCATCTAGTACCACACATCACACAATGCCATAATACAGTACGCACATAACTGCACTAATGTTTTGTTTTCTTGTCTTTTCAGGAAAAAAGGATGGACTGGGGGAGAGGGGGGGGGGTGTGTACAGTCTAATCTGTTTGTACAGTCAAGTGTACAGTATATAAACAGCAGTAATGATGTACACACAACCTCTCCTCTCTCATTGAACTATTGTACTGTACACAGAATGAAGAAGATAAAGACGCAAAAAATTATATTACTATATATATATTATAAATTATATATTATTAAATAATATTATTATAAATGTGCATTATTCATGTAATCCATGTTTTATAAATGTTTATCCAATTTCAATCTGCCAGAAGAACTTTATAAAGACTGCATTATGTATTATTCATGATTATTTTTATATTTGTATTTTTTGGTTCCTGATAAAATAAAATAAATATCTATTTACATTCCTGCTAATCATAAACATTGACAACCCCCCCCTCCACACCTACAGTACACCAAAGAAAAAGAATGAATGACAAAACAACTTGAATCAGTTAATGGTTTTTTTAACTCTCAATTCTCATAATGCTGTGCAAATCAGATTTACATATCAAATTCGAGAAGGGATTTTCCAAAGTGTATCCATAAACAAAGCCTCAAAGGGTTGGGGGGGGGGGTTGGGTGAGTCAAGCGCAGTAATCAGCTAGCTCCCATCTCAAAGAGGATTACACGCAGGCGCAGTGAGGTGATTGACGCTCGGCTAGGAACGGATTAAAAACACAATGACAAGCTTCAGAAAATTAATGACTCTGTGGGGGTGTCTGTCGATAAGAGTTTCAAAACCTTGAGCGAGCCTTTTGTGTGTGCGTGGGGAGGGGGCTGCATGAAGGAATAGCTGTGCAGCAGTTCAAATAAATGACATAATTTCAAAAGGCAGTTCATCATAATAATTTAATCCCTACACCCCCAAATACAGTACATAAAAAGCACACAAATCAACCATGTACAGTCAAACGCACAGGGTCGCAGTCAAAAGCTACAGCACAGATTGAATATCGTAATATCAATATGGTTTTTGCAGGCTTGTGGAAAAAATAAAAATTAAAAAATTAGAATAATTTATTTTTTTTGGTCACTCACTCAAGCAAGCAGTGGTGGGTGAAGTTACAGGCGCATGCGCAGTAATCAACTAGCTCCCATCCCAAAGAGGATTACACACAGGCGCATAGAGAGGTGATGCTCTGCTAGGGACTGATTAAAAACACAATGGCAAGCGTTTTATAATTATTTTTTGTTCCTGGTAAAATAAATATTTATTTACATTCCTGCTAATCATAATCATTGACAACCCCCCCCCCACACCTACAGTACACCAAAGAAAAAGAATGAATGACAAAACAACATGAATCAGTTAATGGTTTTTTTAACTCTCAATTCTCACAATGCTGTGCAAATCAGATTTACATATCAAATTCGAGAAGGGATTTTCCAAAGCGTTACCGTAAACAAAGTCTCAAAGGGTTGGGGGGGGGGGGTTGGGTGAGTCATGCACAGTAATCAGCTAGCTCCCATCTCAAAAAGGATTACACGCAGGAGCAGTGAGGTGATTGACGCTCGGCTAGGAACGGATTAAAAACACATTGACTAGCTTCAGAAAATTAATGACTCTGTGGGGGTGTCTGTCGATAAGAGTTTCAAAACCTTGAGCGAGCCTTGTGTGTGTGCGTGGGGGAGGGTGCTGCATGAAGGATTAGCTGTGCAGCAGTTCAAAGAAATGAAATAATTTCAAAAGGCACTTCATCATAATAATTTGATCCCTACACCCCCAAATACAGTACATAAAAAGCACACAAATCAACCTTGTGCAGTCAAACGCACAGGTTCGCAGTCAAAAGCTACAGCACAGATTGAATATCGTAATACAGTATCAATATGGTTTTTGCAGGCTTGTGGAGAAAATAAAAATTAAAAATTAGAATAATTTTTTTTTTTTGGTCACTCACCCAAGCAAGCAGTGGTGGGCAAAGTTACAGGCGCATGCGCAGTAATCACCTGCTGTTAAGCAGGAATGTGATTGAAACCAGACACACGTTCAAAGGAATGGTGTGGGAGAGATGTACTGCATTGTAGAGAAGATAAGAAGTTGAAATACCCTGCAGTGCAGTTAATTATCCTGAGCGAGGGGAGAGCACTGTATATGCCGAAATGTGACACTGTTACAGTACTGTACACGCCTATGCGTTTCAACAATTTTCAAACGAGACATACTGTACAGTACAGCACTGCAAATGCATGTATAAAGCACTTTAAATATGCAAATTTACAATTACTGCGTGCGCACACACAGACTGTGTACTGACGTAGGTTGAACAGCGAAGGTATTAGACTTCCAAGACAACAGCTCGCAAACGCCCCCCTGAGTTTTTACATGGCATTGCAGTATTGCAGACAGCGAGAATAAAATGCTAATATGACGAGCGCTAAAATAACGCAATTAACTCCGGACCCCAAAAAAAAACGCATCTGACTGACATTATCTGAGACCCGCGGATCTAGCCGATTTAGACTAAAGGCGGCCGCCACTGTAGTACAAAGCCGCCAGTTGCTAAGCGACTATTACTGCTCGGCATTGGACTAGAGCCTGAGGTAGAACTTCCTATCTGTCAGTTAGGGGAAGGTGACTGTGGTGGGCTCCCGGCACAGCTGATGGCTCCTTGTGCAGTACTTGGGGTGAAAGTTACTCGGGATAGGGATACATCCCTCCAGATGGGGGTACTTGACACCAGGGCGTTATCCTCCGGGGGTGTAGGAGGAGATGAAAGCTTCAGCTTGATCAGGAACCTCTGCGGAAGGGCTTAGAAGTGAAGGTGCCAAGGAAACTGGTAGGCCAGGGTAGATAAATGGGCACCCATCAATCGGATCCTCCGGCAGATTGAGGAATTAGGGGCCACCTTCCTCACATATGGCATGGCCTACATCCATTATTAGAACACTCCATTGGTGGGTGGGGTCAAACCTTTGCCCTATGACCCAAGAACGAGCTAGCCCGGGGAGTTTTCAAGTGTGCTCCTTGACGTCCAGCTGGGAGTCGTGCTGAGCTTCAAGGCCCATGTGTTGACTCCTGTCTTGAGGGCACAAACATGGTGGTCTTAGGGTTTCACAAATTTGGAACTGCTGAGTAGGGCACCCAAGGTCTGAGATCTGAGCAGCACCTCCAAATGTAGCACACTTTCCCCCCCACCCCCTGGGAGAAGTATAGCTATGGTGTGTATAGGGTACAATACCTGTGACTCACAGGAGGCCTGAGCCTCCGCTGCTGGGAGCCTGGGGTGTATCCTGGAACAATGCTCGGTAGCGCCTCCACCTGTGCGGGATTCTATAGAATGACCCCGTCACAGAACACAATAAGAATACACACCTGGTAAAGCAGAACAGTTTTACTATATGCAACTAATATAGTTACAGCCTACCCACTAGGCCTCAAACGGCCATACTTTCCAATACTCCGACCCTCTTAATGGAGTCACCATCCCTCAAATTACCTAGGGGCCCTAGGGCACCCAACCAACCCGGTGTCCACAAGGTCAATCCCCCCACCCAATGTGTGGTACAGCGCTGCCTCCTAATGTATAAAGGTGAGTTGGTGCACTTGGTTGGGTTCCTGCCGGGTGTGTCCATGTTGAAAGGATCCACGGATGCAAGTGATACCCACGGAACCTCCCCTCTACGGTGGGAGGGTCCCATAAGGAATTGTACCACCTTTGATTGTCTCTGTAGCAGATGGGTGTCTGGTCCCAGAGCGCCTGAGGCAAGGATGCAGCCACGTCCTGTCTGTGTTCCTCACTTTAATACTACAGGGGAAGCATCCCTATCTGTGGGCCTGTCCCTGCAGCAACCACAACCTGAGGGGAGTCGGGGCCTAGCTAGGGCCTAAGAGGGTGTGTCTGGCTTAGTGCAGATGCCACTGACACCTGCACATACCTCTTACCCTGTCCTTGTCCCAGCTCCGACTGACTTGTGGTGCAGACGCACAAAATGTATCAATGTTCCCCTCAGAAGAATGCTGGCACCCTATTGGTTCTGCTGCAGCATGTGATTGCAGCCCCTGAGGCTTCTGGGTATTGTAGTTCCCTATGTGGAGCCTATAGGCAATGGCCACCGCTTTGCATGAGCTACTGCGCATTCGCAAGCCTCTCTCCCTACAGGGCACCGTACCCTTGCTACTCTGCGCATGCGCAGCTTTAAAGATGGCGGTCCCCATAAGCCGGGTGCACTGCGGAACCTCCGCTACACCGGAGCGTTCCCTGCTCACTGCCCCCACATGTCTGGCTAGCCACCAGGTTTTCTGATGACTCCGGCGGCACCAGCTCCAACCACCGCAGCGGAGGTAAGGAGGGGGGGGCAGGGGGAACCCTGCTGCATACAGATCTGCCCAGACATACTGTTTTTGATGACACACAAAGCAAAGGGTTAATCCATGGCTTGTACTCTGCATTTATTTCACTTTTGCCTCCCAGCAGTCGCTACTGAGCTGAGGTCGCAAACATTTACCCTCCCTTATTTCCATTTATTTGAAAAGGTATGATAACACATTAATTTCAAGGTAATCCACAGCTTTTTACCATACACATATAGTGCTGCTTCCTTCCCCACACCCTCTGGAAAATCTGGTCTTTGCTACCCTTGATGTGGTGCTGTTAGGTTCCAGGAGAGGCGGAGGATCTGCGTTGGTATTGGGAAACAGGACAAGCTTTTGGGATGTTATCAGGCTGTGTTCTTCTCTGGTGCTAGTGCCTCCATTCACAGCAGGCTCCAGCGTGGCTGGAGACAGTCCCCACTGTGAAAGTCATCAAGCATACCCCTTCCCAATAGACTGTAGACTCAGGCAGGGGTATATAGAACAGGATCCATTTTATTATAGCATCCACTGCATATGGTGTTACAACGAATGCATTATATTCTAGCACAGTTCCCAGACCTCTGGATGGTGCCTGGACTTCTCCCAAAATTGAGGCCTTGCAATCTGTAGATCTCTATGCAGTCAGCCCCATAAAGGGGCTGAAGGGCATGTCTCTATCCCAAGGGGGAGAGACTCAGACTGACTATAATTTGGAATGGCTTCCTCTCTAGTGCAGAGGGGGAGGGCACAAGGTCTGCACCCGGATTGGCTGCACACAGACCAAGTTCCACCTCCACACCTGCCACTCAGGGAGGCTGCCTGAGGATGGGGAAAACCCAAGCTGATAGCCTGCCACAGCCTTATTCTGGCTCTCTGTTTTACCTGTAAAATTATTTTGAGATTGTTATGTATTATTAATTGAAAAGAAATAGATTGCGCACTATCGGTAAACTCATTGTGCATGTTCTGTATGGATGGGCCGCGGTAAACATAGCATTTGCACAGCTGTAACCTCACACATTGTTGCTGTCAGAGGAACAGTAAGGCCTCGGACATGGTACCGCAAACCGTGCGGAAATGTCCACACGCTGAGCGAACAGACTGCCTTAAGGCAGTGTTCGTGTCTATAGTGTGTGTTTTTTCACTGACTGTTTCTCTTTCCCTTATGTGACTGCAACCTCCCCACATGTGATGACCCATCTTAAAGATAGGCTGATCCTTCCTCACCCCCCGGTAAACCCCTACGTGGACCCTGGAGGATGCAGACCGATGCAGAGCTGTGTTACACCCGAAGCAAGTTGGAATGGAGCCGATTGGGTGGCAAGTGATGAGAGGGCAGGACCGGACCCCCCACCCCCCCGCGATGACGTCGACGTGCAGGAAATCTCGCGAGAGTTCGGGATCCATCAGGATGATGGGAAGGCATGATGACGTCGCTGCAACAGGTGCATGGACCGGCGCACATACACACCCTATGGAAATACAGAAGAGAACAGATGAAGAACCACATGGGGTAATTAAGGGGGGATTAAGTAGAATCACATGTTTTTTTGGACTATATATTATGGACCTTTAGCTAGATTGTTTATGCCAATCACTTGAAAAAGACCTCACTGAAGGTTGAAACGTCGTGCTGTTCTGACACAATAAATTCTTTGGAAAATCTGCTGTGTCTTGGATCATCTACTTTCATTGAGTATAGGATTACATAAACAGGTTTCCCTGAACCCGGTTACTGCAAGTATCTTTATTTCATTTTTTTGGTGTGCAGCATTACCATTTATTTCTTCGCAGCCTATGTCTGGACACATCTGTAGGTCCCACATGATACCACTTTCCGATACTAGAGTTCAGCTCTTTTCAAATGAATTACATTTACAGTAAAATCTTCTCAAGTAAAGCAGCTTCCGAGCATATTATATAATAACTTTTATTTCATATAGTGCTTTTCTCCCAATGGGACTAAAAGCACTTCACAATTACAATATAATGTAGGGTAAGCAGCGTTGTACATAGAATTTTTACAGATACAGTCCCTGTCAAGACAATCTACAGTATGTTTTTGGTGCCTGAGGCATAGGTAAATAAAGTGACTTGCTCAAGGTCATAGTGAGCTGACACCGGGAATTGAACAGTATGTGCCACTCTTTCCTATCCAGCCACATACCGTGAGTGATCCAGGCATTTTTTCATCTTACATGATTTTATTCTATCTTCATGTAAAAGTGATTTAGAACTCGCACTCATCAATCTTATATTTGTTGTCTCTACTGGTGCTCAGGTCCTGCATCCTCACCGCAGGGTACCAACAATCTGTAAAAAGTCTGTTGGAACAGCACTGAAAACAAATTATCACAGGTCCAAAAAAATCTTTCTGTTTCTTCAATTGAATTTGCATAAAAAGCATCCTGTTTAATTTAAATATATTTGCACATAAAACAAAATAGCAACAAACATGATAAAAAAAATCCCTTTATCAGACACAAAATAGCTGCATGAAGCAGCGCTACGGGTTCAGGGCCCTTAGTGCTTTTTTCAGTCTTAGCTAAAACAAATACCTCAGGGGTTATATACCTGAACCTCAACCTCAATCTTGTCCACTTCAGCAAAGCGCGTCAAAGCATATTACAGAATATATAAGGGCCATACTTTCCTATCCAGCAACATAAGTGATTCAGACATTTTTTTCATCTTACATACTGTAGCTTTATTCTAGCTTCACCCCACATCAGAACGTTATATGATAAGAGCTTTTAAGCTTTGCCATGGCAGAATGTCCAACCCATGCATGTATCCGTTGTATGACGATAAGTGTACTATTCTCTCTGGAAACAGTTATTCTACAAATATGATTCTTGATATTTCAGCTTGGTACCATTTCTTCTCATTACATACAGTATTCTCTATTCTTTGCACATGTTATTTCAAATTATTTGTGCAAGCAGTTTGGGATTGCACTCGGCTATTGCATACCACAATTTTAATGCAGTGTAAATGAGAAGCTATACTTTTGCTAAGTAAAGTACTTAAACTCATGATTTTGTGCATAACAGCATATAAACTAGGTAATGATACACTACTACATCAACATGATAGCCAAGAGAATAGGTTCCGTAGTTGCGATATTGGTTGAGTGGAGAATTTCAGTAGATCTTATAGCCTAGTTAACAGTAGGAGAAACTGCTTCTGCTGGGAATAATAATGGGTTTCAGCAGTGTGACTTGTTACATCTGCACACTGCAGGAGTTCTTAACATCTACTGTATGTCATGAATTACCACTGATTGCACACTATATCATGACATTAAAACATGAAGTACCTTCCTTTTTTTCCCAATGAACCCAAATCTATAAACTCATTACTGGTGAGATTTAAATATAATTACCTCTTATTAAGGAGGTTTCTTTCTATGTATTCTAGATGGGAAATCACTGTTAGAATGTCTGTAATGGGATAGCATTTATTTTATTTATTCATTTATAAAATGTTTTAGCAGGAAGTAATACATTGAGAGATACCTCTCGTTTTCAAGTATGTCCTGGGCATAGCGTTATGATTACCAATAATACATGGTTACACATACATAGTTACAGTTGTGTGAAAAAGAAAGTACACCCACTTTGAATTCTATGGTTTTATATATATATATATATATTATAGGCGTATGTAACAATTACAGACCCGATTAAAATGTGAGACCGCTTTAGTTTTGAAAGAACTTAGACTGGTTGTGGCTGTTCCAGTTGTGGGGTTCACGGTAAGAGAAGGAGGAGCGGCCGATTCTTTGCTGAACCTTGGGCAGGAAGTGAGAGAATTTGGCAGGGTGTGAGAGATAATAGGAGAGTGAAAATGGGGGAGTGAAAATTGGGGGAGGAAGAGAGAATGGGGGAGTGAGAATGAGAATGGCACAGGGGAGAGAAAATGGGGGGAAGGTAGAGAGAATGGAGGGAAGGAAGAGAGAATGGAGGGAAGGAAGAGAGAATGGAGGGAAGAGAGAGAGAGAATGGAGGGAAGGGAGAGAGAGAATTGAGGGAAGGGAAAGAGAATGGATTGAAGGAAGAGCGAGAATGGAGGGAAGGAAGAGAGAATGGAGGTAAGGGAGAGAGAGAATGGAGCTAAGGGAGAGCGAGAATGGAGCAAAGGGAGAGCAGGAATGGAAGGAAGGGAGAGAGATAATGGAGGGAAGGAAGAGAGAAAGGAAGGAAGAGAGAGAATGGAAGGGAGAGAGAGACTGGAGGGAAGGAAGAGAGAATGGAGGAATGGAGAGAGAGAATGGAGGGAATGGGAGAGAGAATGGAGGCATGGAAGAGAGAATGGAGGGAAGGGAGAGAGAGAATAGAGGGAAGTGAGAGGGAATGGAGGGAAGGGAGAGAGAATGGAGGGAAGGAAGAGAGAATGGA
>WSYH01011348.1:0-20998 GCA_036426205.1 Ascaphus truei | reverse complement strand
CACAATGTCCGACAAGCACCTTCTCTCCAACTTCAAAACCTGTCTGAAAAAGTCACTGTTCAAAGCATTTATTTAATCCTGGACACCCCTCTGGTATGCACTCTTACTGGTCTCCCAGCATGCTGTTTAGATTGCAAGCTCTTCTGGGTAGGGACAGTTCCCTGCCAATGATACATTTATCCCATCCGTATTATATTCACAGGATTGTAGTGTTTGTAAAGAGTGGCGTGTCAGGTGGGCACAATAAAAATATACATCGTTTGTAAAACTAGCAGCGCTATACAAGGACAGACATTTTGCAGACACAGGTCCCTGACCCGCAGAGCTTACAATCTATGTATTTGGTGCCTGAGGCACAGGGAGATAAAGTGACTTGCCCACGTTCAGAAGGAGTGCAGGAATTGAACCATGGTCCCCTGCTTCCAACTCAGTGCCCGTCAGTAACTCACTGAGCCGCTCCTCCCATAAAGAAAGTGCAGATACGTTTCCAGGAAGCAGAAGTAACAGTTAAACTGCACGTTCGCAGGACATAGGGGGCTCTGTGTGCCCCAAGCACAGGTCACATACTCGCAACACAACCCGCTGCTATGGGCGGTTATGTGGGAAGTGTGGGTTGTTGAACACGCAATGTGCAGCCTTCGGGAAACTCATTATGAATGACTAATTAATGTTGTAAAAGTAACGATTTGGCTGCAAAGTGTTGTTCTGGGAAACAAATAAAATCGGGTGAAAAGAATGGGTTACTACCGTGGCACCCCCCACACCACGACAGGCCAAGGACTGCAGGCTGTGGCCGCTTGTGAAAATCCACGTGGCAAAAGGGAGCAGTTCTAAGGCTCCTTCAGGAATGCCACGGGCTTGGCCGGTGAGCTCACAATTCAGACGAATGGACAAGTCCTCATTCATATATCCATATCGTAAAGTGCCCTGTGCTCCACATGATATACCCAAGGCAGAGTTAGGAAGGACGAGGGCCCAACAAGTCCCCAAATAAACAGAGCAAACGGCCGGAGGAGGAGAGACATCTAGTGTTAGTGGAAGAAAAAAGAAGGGATATGCCTAGAACCTATAGATCTTAAAATAGCGCTATAGGAAAGGGAACATGTCAAATTGCCAATGAGAGAAGAGATTATGGATCAGCTTTTAAATGTGGTAAATAGGGGGTTTCTTCTGGAGTTTTAGCAGCACGAGTCAAACAGAAAAAGAAAGAAAAGACGATATACATTCAATATCCCATTTGGAAGATAGTGATTGTTGCGCTTACCGTCTGGCGCAGCCACCCCACCACAGATCCCAAAACTACACCTAGGGTTTGGGAACAGAGGTTCCACGGGGGAGACATTTCGGCTTCAACTAAAGAACATACATTTAATTATAAATGTAAGCATTTGTTTCTATAGCAACCATTTACAAAGTCACATTCCCTTCTGAATCCGGCTCACCCCTATGAGCCCCCTCTAGCAGTGCACCAATTGTATCTAGTGACTGCCTGGTCACATGACCTTCCCCACAGAACCTTTGGTCTTCTTCTGCCGACAGCCATTTAGTGAACCCCCGAGATGAATCTTCGCAACCAATCACAGGAGAACAGATCGATCGTTAATTTAACCAATTACTTAGTGTGGATTGTATTTATGCACAAAAAATAAAACACGCGGCAGCTTGGACAGCGGCTCTAAATTGGGAGTTACGGCCGCAATGCGCAGACGGAGAAACAAGCGGAAATTGGCCAAAACCATAGAGGTTCTTATCCAAGGCATATGCAATAACAAGTGTAAATGTAACAATAAATCACATAAAGAAAGCAGAACAGAAGACCAAATACAGATTAGGGAGAGTTAATTCAACGTCAAAGCCAAAATGACCCAGTAGAAAGGAAAGAGTTAAAAAGGAAAACTCCATCTTCGGGCTCAGATTAAAGACGCATCAAAGTTACACGGCACAAAGCGCGTCGGGAAACGGAGGGGAAATTTCTGCAACAAACAAGGAAACCAAGTCTCAAACAGGAGATTGTAGGCAACACAAATGGAGAAGCAGACAAAGAATGCAGAGTACTGTACCTCAGGAAATATTACCTGTACATATTACATCTAGAACCCTCCATGCCCGGCTCTGAAGGAGTTTAGATCAGGTGACTATGTACTGTACATAGCTGGGCTCCGTCTCTCAGCCCTGGTCAGGGTGCTGGGCTCCGTCTCTCAGCCCTGGTCAGGGTGCTGGGCTCCGTCTCTCAGCCCTGGTCAGGGTGCTGGGCTCCGTCTCTCAGCCCTGGTCAGGGTGCTGGGCTCCGTCTCTCAGCCCTGGTCAGGGTGCTGGGCTCCGTCTCCCCAGCAGTGAGGTCAGGAAGAGGCCTTATTATACTGGGCAGTGTGAATAATGCAGAGGGAATCCCCAGCAGTGAGGTCAGGAAGAGGCCTTATTATACTGGGCAGTGTGACCCCACTGCTACTCCAACACCGACACCTCAGCCATCAATACCCCACTACTACTCCAGTATCCACCCATCCATCAATACTCCACTGCTACTCCAGCACTCACCCAGCCATCAATACCTCACTCCTACTCCAGCACTCACCCAGCCATCAATACCCCACTGCTACTCCAGCACCCACCAATACCCCACTGCTACACCAGCACCCACCCAGCCATCAATACCCCACTGCTACTCCAGCACCCACCCAGCCATCAATATCCCACTGCTACTCCAGCACCCACCACTCCAGCACACACCCAGCCATCAATACCCCAGTCCTACTCCAGCACCCACCCAGCCATCAATACCCCAGTCCTACTCCAGCACCCACCCTGCCATCAAAACCCCACTCCAGCACCCACCCAGCCATCAATACCCCACTCCTACTCCAGTACTCACCCAGCCATGCTGTGACTTCAGGGCTGGTTGTGTCTTTGTGTCTGTGCTGTGACTTCAGGGCTGGTTGTGTCTTTGTGTCTGTGCTGTGACTTCAGGGCTGGTTGATCCTTTGAGAGTTGGTTCCAAAGGACTTTGTGTGTATATAAGATGAGGAGCGAGCTCAGCTGCAGAGGCGCGTGTAATGTACACGGGAGTGTGTGAGTACGTGTTATACACAGGGCGTATCACTTACACAGAGCGGTGTGTGGGGAGAGAAAAGGCTTCTGTAGGCTCTTGTAAGATTTTCAAGAGACGCAATGTACAGACCAGGAACAGAGAGGAGAGTCTCCCCGTTACCTCGCGTTGCTCCCTATAGGAATCAGAATTGGGGTACTCCTTTTTTTTATTGGAAATGATACAATTTTATACACACTATACATTTTCCACATGTATAATACAGCAGGTTCCTTAGTATTTCCTTTTGTTCCATGCAATGTGCATTTTGCAAATTTCCCTTTTTGTTTTTAATATAATAACAATTTAATCATTTTAACTTAGCTTATATACCACTTTAACTGTATAATGGCAACCAGTGCCTCGCTTCTCTCCTCCTGATAATACACCCTAGTCTGTAGTTCATCCCTTTTGGACATCTGTCAGTCTAACTCAGGAAATGTAATGTGAGAAACTCTTCAGTACTATAAAATATATCCTCTGCTCAACATATTCACGTCCGTCTGGTACCTGAATCAGAAGTTCTGTTCGCTGCCTCCCCCACCCAGGTCCCTGGTTGTTAAAACAGTGTAGTATTTCGATTCTTGTTGGGGGACCCCTTGTTCGTGTACGGTGTGTGCTGAAAGTGTTCTTGGATTTTTGCCTTTGTCTCATCGGATTATGCGGCAATGAAGCTTTTTCTAACTCTGCTTTTTTTTCTTTGTCCATCGTGTAAATATCCCAGGCATGTTTCCTGTCCATAACTTTATAGATGGGGCAGCATTATGTGGCCATTGTTGCAGAATTGTTTTCCTTGCGGCCATAGCTATAATTTCTTTGCTGTTTTCAGCTTGATCCCCGATTGCCCATTCTGCATATAGATTTATACAGTAATATTGAAAATCGCATATTCGGGATCTATATGGATTGCTATATTCAGAGATTATTTGCAGTAATCCCCTATCTGTGACCAGAACTCTTGGACCACTGGGCAGTTCCATAGGCGGTTCCATAGGCAGTTCCATAGGTGGTGTATAAAATCTGCACTTTGTACATTTACTGTCCAGAGATAATTTAGCTTTGTATCTGAATTTGGGCGTAGTGTATGTCCTGTGTAACATGTTATAGTGCATTTCCTGGTGTACTGTGGATGGGGTGATTTTTAACGATTTCCAACCCTGCCTCACAAAGCCGCCCTCCTTAGATTTGGGCAGTCTGTTAATCAAGCTCCAATTCCCAGCGTGTTATCACCAAAATGCAATCATTTCTTCGGACATTGATAAATATTTGATATTCAGATTTTCCCATATTTTGCCATGTGGAAAAGACGTTAAGTTGATTGTCTCTATCTATTGTTGATAAATGATTTAGTGCGAAGTGTCTAGCTTGTAAATATGAAAAACATGGTGTATTAGGTAATGTATATTTATCTTCGGTTCCTAGAATGGGTACATTGTATAATCCAGTTTATGCAGGAGCTGCTCTATGTCTGAGATCCCCTTCTTTTCCCAGGCCACAAAAGGGTAATTCGCCTTCCCCTCCTGAAACCGCGGATTCTTGGGGAACGGCAGAAATAGCGACTTGTTTCTTTGTAAAGAGAGGGTTTTCCTGGCTCTGTACCACGCTTTATACGTGTTAAATAATAACGGGTTTTCTTTTATAGCTCTTGGGACCTCCTGAGAAGGCATGTGTACAAATATACCAAGTTTATATCTGGGCTCAGTTGTTGGTCAATTTCATATACAGTGAAATAGTTTGTGTGGTTGATCCAGTCTCCAGCGTTTCTTAAGAGAGCGGCCCAGTTGTACATTGTAAGTGAGGGGCGGTTGACACCTCCATTTCTTTTATGTTGCTGTAATTTTGCCATACTAATTCTAGGCTTTTTGTTTTTCCATATAAAAATTTGGATTGCTTTGTTGAAAGCTTTTTCATCTTTATCTCTTATTATAATTGGTAATATCTGTAGTATATACAGGATTTTAGGGAAGATTGTCATCTTCACCAGGTGGCATCTCCCCAGAAATTCTACGCTTCAATTCTGCCATTTTTTAAGCGTTTTTGTGATATTATCTATCAACGGTCTAACATTAATATTATATAATTGATGGATATCACCAGGGATGAGTACACACAGAAATTTGATATGTTTTTTTTGCCCATTTCAATGGGAAGGGGCCCTTCCACTCTATCTTTTGATTGCAATTTAGAGCTAGTGCCCCCGATTTTTCATAGTTGATGGTTAAACCTGAGATTTTACTGTATATTTGTATTGCTTCTGTTATAGCGAGTATTGCCTCCTGAGGGTTTGAAATGAAAAGAAGCTTATCGTCTGCAAATGCTGCAATTTTTAGTTCCTTAACACCTATTTGAATACCCTTAAATTAATCTTTTTTGAGGTGTCTAATTAGGGGGTCTAGAGCTAGAGCAAATAACATTGGGGATAGGGGACAGCCCTGCCTTGTTCCCCGTTGTAACATGAAAAGTTCAGAGTTCAGTGCATTAGCTGTAATATAGGCCTGGGGAGAGTTATATATCGTTTGGATTAATGTTATACATTTTTCCCCCCAAAGTTTTGTGCCTGGAGAGCCCTGGTAACATGCGCCCATGTCATTTTATCTAATGCCTTTTCGGCGTTGAGATTTACTATTTTGGTATATTGTTGCCCTTGGACTGTTCTGATGCCGCTACCGCACATCTTATACAGGCAGTCCTCGTTTTACAACGCTTCGCTTTACAACGAATGGCTTATCCAACGCTATGCAATGCATACCTATGTTCATTTTTGCAACGCCAAAATGGTTTATCCAACGCTCTTATGACGCTTTGCAACGTTGTGTATGTGTGTATATATATACACATTCACATAAACAACGTTGCAAAGCGTCGTAAGAGCGTATATATATATAATATTATACTATATAAATATTATATTATACGTATCTAAGATATTAGTTATGATGTATAGTTATATTATATATATAATACAGTATATACACTATATAATTTGTGTGTGCTGCATATCTTATTGCCTGCATAAAATATTTGGTGTATTTTAGTGTTAAAAATGCCTTCAGGAACGAAACCTTTCATTTAAACAGTGTTCCTATGGGAAAACGTGTTTTGCTTTACAACGTTTCGCTTTACAACGCCATTTTGAGTAACACATTGTGTCGGATAACCGAGGACTGCCTGTACTTATAACTGACTGTCTCCCGGG
This sequence comes from Ascaphus truei, assembly GCA_036426205.1. Lineage (NCBI taxonomy): Eukaryota > Metazoa > Chordata > Amphibia > Anura > Ascaphidae > Ascaphus > Ascaphus truei. The sequence goes on along the minus strand of WSYH01011348.1, from coordinate 14,717 downwards.
GACGAAACCTGTTTGTTCTGGAGATATAAGGTTTGGGAGTATGTTTTTAAGATGGTTTGTGTATATTTTTGTTAGAATTTAGAAATCTTGGTTTAACAGGGAAATGGGTCTGTATGACGATGGATGGTCCGGGGTTCTGCCTGGTTTTGGGAGGAGAATTATTTTTGCTAGATTGAAATGTTGCGGCCTTTTCTTTTCCTCCCTCACACGGCTGTATAGGTTGGTCAGTGATATTGTTATTTCAGGGTTTAATAATTTGTAGTATTCTGGGCTAAGACCATCTGGTCCTGGTGATTTGTTATTTTTAAGTGTACTGATAGTTTTCTGTACTTCCAAGGTTGATATGGGTTTATCTAATGCCTCTCTATTTGCTTGGGAGATTTGAGGAAGATTTGGTTCTCTTATACATTTTTCTCCTAATTCTTTTTCATCTGGGATTGTTGTGTAAAGTTCCTTGTATTAATTTAGAAATGTCGCACACATTTCTTTGGCCTTTGTTGTTCTGCCGCCCTCCTTTGTGCTAATGGACTCTATTCGATTAGCGATTCTGGTTTTTTTTGTTAGGTTGGCCAATAGTTTCCCAGGTTTATTGCCCCACCTAAAATAATATTTTATTTGATACATGAATTGGGTTTGCGTGCTCTCTGTCAGCAGTGCTTCATATAACTCTTTTGTTTCTAAATACTGCTTCTTATTCTGTATTATCTGCCTTGTATATTTGGAACGCCTGTGTTAGCTGTGTGTTTAGGTTGTTCAGTTTGGTGTTTAGGATTTTGCTTTTCCTGTAAGCGATTATATGGCCTCGGAGTACTGCTTTGGATGCTTCCCAGTACAGAATGGGGTCTAAATTGTGCTGCTGGTTGTCCGTCTCATAGTTGGACCACTGATTTTGTAGATACGCTTTGAACTCTGTTGAGTCACCTAGATACGTGGGCATGCGCCAGCTTCGTGAGATATTTTTGGGTTTACTAAATCTTAGCTTGATCCATGTCGGTGCATGGTCTGAAATGATATTTTCTATTTTAGCTATGTTTATTTTCTGCATTAGATTGGCTGAGATTAGGAAACGGCGGTCTATTCTTGAGAACATATTGTGTGCGTGTGAGAAGAACGTGAAATCTTTTTCTACAGGGTTTAAAACTCTCCAGGGCTCAACCAGTGTTAGGTTTTCCTGAAGAATTTTAAGGTTCCCCGTTGTGAGTGTGAGTGTGAGTGCGAGTGGTGCGGTACCCTTTTGTTTCCTGATCTGTCAAGTGTCCAGTCCTCCACTAAGTTGAAATCGACCCCTACAACAACGGTCTCTGCGTCCCACTCCAAAATTCTTTGGTAGAGATCAGTGAAAAACAAATGGTTAGGCAAATTCGGGGCAAATACATTAACCAACAACAGTCTCAAGTCCTCTATGGCAGGGGAGCGCAAACTTTTGCTGCAGTGCCCCCATGTCTTTCTTGCCCCAGCTCTCGCGCCCCCCTCTTACCTTACATCCGCGTCAAATGACGCTGGGGGTCATGTGACGTCACGTGACCCGTGGCGTCATTTTACGCGTGTGATGTCGCGACACAAGGCACCGCAGCATCATTTGACGCTTCATTGCCATGGCGACGTGTCACACAGTCAGCTGAATCCCGGTAAGTGGAGTGTTGCAGGAACCTCACGCGATCGCCCGGCATTTAATTTATATGCCTTGGGGAAGAGCGTGGGGCCTCTGCAACCGCCTGCGCCACCCCAGAAAAATCTCCCGCCACCCCTTGGGGGCGCGCCCCCCAGTTTGCGCACTCCTGCTCTATGGTGATGTCAACCATGAGATATCTTCCTCCCGGATCTCTCAGAGTTTTATGGATGGCGTCGTTCACGTTTTTATTTATTAATATTGCAGTTCCTCTTTGTTGGTGTATGGTGCCGTGATTATTTCTTTGACCCATGGTGCTTTTAGTCTTTTGGTGTCCTCCTTCAGGAGTGTGCCTCTTGGAGAAATGTCACCTGTGCTTTGGGTCTTTTCATGTGGGAGAGAATCTTCCTCCTCTTCGCAGGGAAATTCGAGCCCCTGACATTCCAGGAGACCATCTTGAAGTTAGCTGTCCGGATTTGGGAATTCTCAGTTTCTGTTTTAGCTTTGTCTTGTGGCTGCATCTATCCAATTCCTTCTGTTTTGTTTGCTTTCCATCGGAGGTGAGCCATCCCAGCTTACGGCCACTCCAGGCTTTTGGTGTTTTGGATTTGCAAAAAGTTTTGCTTTTGGTTGAAGTTTCCGTCGTATCTCGCTTGGTCCGGCTAACAAACAGCAACAGGCTGTAACTTTGGACTTTGTGTCGCAATTCTTGTGGCTTCTCACCAACTTGGCCGACTTAGCTGGCTTTTGGCGACCCAAACCTGCCAAATGTGACTTTTGTTTGACTCATGATTCTTTTTGTGGTGACTTTGGTCCCTCTTTAAAGTATGCTTGAGCTTTTTCTGGCGACTCAAATAGAAAAGTCTTGGAACCTTCCGTGACACTTGGTTTTGCCGGGTAAAGTGTGAATTGTTTTCCTCTCTGGTACAATTCTTTGCATATTGGGGAGGACTCTCTCCTTTTTGTGCTACTTGGGCTGAGAAGTCTTGAAAAATTAATATTTTATTGCCTTGGTAGTGTAGGTCTGACCTTTTCCTGTAGCTGCTAGCACGTCTGCTCTGTCTGCATGGTTCAGGAACCTCATAATGACCGGTCTCGGACTGGCTTTGTCTTGGTCTCCTTCTGGTCCCAGTCTGTGCGCTCTTTCTATCTTCAGATCTTCTGCCGAGCCTGGCATTTTCAGCGCTTGTTGCAGCCAGTTTGAGAGCAGCTGGATTAGACCTGTCCCTCTCACGGTTTCCGGAATCCCTATTATGCGCAGGTTGTTTCTACAACCTCTGTTTTCTAGCTCATCTTGTTTGTCCTGTACAGATGCGGTGCTTTTGGATTCTGCCTCTCCCTTGTTTTGCAACTGTTGGACTTCTGTCTCACAAGCCATGTTTCTGCTCACCGCCTCCTCCAATCTCTGTCCGCGCGAGCCGAGCTGCTGTGTCCGCGCGAGCCCAGCTGCTGTGTCCGCGCGAGCCCAGCTGCTGTGTCCGCGCGAGCCCAGCTGCTGTGTCCGCGCGCGAGCCAGCTGCTGTTTCCCGCGAGCCGAGCTGCTGCCCTGTGTCCCTCGCGAGCCGCGCGCTGCTGTGTCCCGCCGAGCCCAGCTGCTGTGTCCGCGCGAGCCCAGCTGTGTCCGTGCGAGCCCAGCTGTGTCCGTGCGAGCCCAGCTGTGTCCGTGCACATATCTGGCTGCGGCCGCCGGGGACAGTCCCTGCTCTTGGGGTATCGGTGTTGTATTTTCTCCATCAGATCTTTCTGGAGATTGTGTCTGTGAGGATTGGATCTCGGCCCGCTCCCGTGACGCATTGGGTAACACCCCTCGCGTGTGCAATGCGCGTGAGTGCTGCAGTACTCCTGCCGGCACCGGACGTATGCTTGATCTCTTGTACCTTTGACCTCAGCTTGTACCCGGACCTCTCCCTTCTCTGACCCCTGGACCCCGGCTACGCACAACGACCATCCGACTTCTCCAATCCTAGACCACGGCGAGTATTACGACTATCCTGACCTCTCCTACACTCACCCAGCTACACGACTACGACTCTGCACTCCGGACACAGTTGCGTGGTGGTTGGTCTGTATATTCTAACATCCCCACCTCAGCCCTGCGGGCCCGTCCTGTTTGTGGTGAGCACTCATTACTGTGTCTCTGGAGCCTCCGTTTTTATATTCTTTGTCTTTCTGCTCATTACATTTTTTGGATGGAGTCTGCTTATAAATGTGTCCGTTGCCTTTTACTTTATCCTGCGCGCGATGCGCCTCGTACCATGCCGCTGTCTTCTCTCGAGCCTCTGCCCAGCAGCCTGGTCGCCCGTCCACCTTGACTCCCGGCGATTTGGCAGAGAGCCGCGTGGTGTGTATGTACCGGTCGCTTGTCTGCCTTCTTACCCTCTGCCCTTTTGTCCTTCTCCCCCGTTTTAAAGCTCTATTTGGGGTATATTTAAGGAGGGATGAGAGGAGCTCTTTTAAGAAGCGACCATTAGCCAGGCCGGCCTCCCGGACGTCTTGGGAATACTCTTGACGGGAAGGATAGAAGTTTGTATTACTAATACCTTCCCTGTTAATGTCAGGTCCCTGGATTTGAGGAAATCTGGCTTTTTTACACTTACGTTTTTCTGTCCAATTCTGTCTGTTTTGCTCTTCCGCGGCCCACAATACATTATTTTGTTTTTTTAATATTAATTTTGGATCCTGTGTCCTTACTGAAATCCTCTATATTGTCTCTCATGGTCCCGGAAGGATTATTCTGCTGTTATATATAATACTCTTGGACTACTTCTACCTCCCCCTCCTTCTGTTCTGTTATTGCTCCTAATTCCTGTGGTGAGAGGCTCCATGTAGAGGACACACAGAGGTGAATGGGGAGCCCTGGCTCACCCCTCCTCTCTGCTACACCTCAGTAGCGCAACCAGGGGGGTGCAAGGGTACACTAGCACCCCACAAACATTAGAGGCCCCGCGCTCTTCACCACAGCAATGAAACTGATTGCCGGGGAGAGAGCGAGGGAGTCTGTAAGAGAGCAGCCCTCCCCCATCGAGGTTGTGATGTCACATGGCGATGCATTGCCATGACACCACGACTTCGGGGGACGAGAGCCGGCAGGTAAGTGAAATGCCCGCATGGATTGTAATGTAGACATTTACCCCAAATCTTTGCACCCCCAATATGAATTTCTGGTTGCGCCCCTGCTCCACCTTATCTGTGAGGAATACCTTTACGCTGATACAGCAACATACATTATCCTGTATTATTCTAAGCCACTTTGTGAATTGGTTTCCCAGTCCCATATTGGTCATTATCCTTAACATGTCTCCATGATGTAAGCTGTCAAAGGTCTTCACCTGGTTTAGATGCAAAGGGGGCTCACTAAGCAGTGAGCTTCTCGGCCGATGCAAAGGGGGCTATCTATGCACTAAGCAGTGAGCTTCTCTGCCGATGCAAAGGGGGCTATCTATGCACTAAGCAGTGAGCTTCTCTGCCGATGCAAAGGGGGCTATCTATGCACTAAGCAGTGAGCTTCTCGGCCGATGCAAAGGGGGCTATCTATGCACTAAGCAGTGAGCTTCTCGGCCGATGCAAAGGGGGCTATCTATGCACTAAGCAGTGAGCTTCTCTGCCGATGCAAAGGGGGCTATCTATGCACTAAGCAGTGATCTTCTCGGCCGATGCAAAGGGGGCTATCTATGCACTAAGCAGTGAGCTTCTCTGCCGATGCAAAGGGGGCTATGTATGCACTAAGCAGTGAGCTTCTCTGCCGATGCAAAGGGGGCTATCTATGCACTAAGCAGTGAGCTTCTCGGCCGATGCAAAGGGGGCTATCTATGCACTAAGCAGTGAGCTTTTGGGCCGATTGGGACTCACTAACAGTTGAAGCGCATTTTGCTCCCGGTGGGCAAAAACATGCCCAATCGCGAAAGCTGTTTTTTCCCCGCTATCGCGCTTAAACTTATAAAGTGCGATAGGTGATCGGAAAAAAAAGCCGCCTGTAAGAGCTGCACGGAGACGCTGCGTCCCCATGCACAGCTCTTACAGGCGATCGTACAGTATAAATATACATTATAATAATAGTGTACATGGGCAGGGGGTCTCCTGACCTGAACCGGATTGGTTTCAGCCTCGGGGACCCCCTACTTCATGAGATACACGTCCCGTTATGGGGTGCCGGTATCCCCTGTGCTTTTAAAGCTCCTGCGTCACATGACCGGGGGATTTAAATCCTGCAGGGGATACCGGCACCCCATAACAGGGCCTATATCTAAGGAAGTAGGGGATCCCCGAGGCTGAAACCAATGCGGTTCAGGTCAGGAGACCCCCTGCCCATGTACACTAGTATCCAAACACTTATTTTTATTAATAGTGTGCGGGAGCAGGGGGTCTCCTGAGCTGAACCCGCATTGATTTGAGCCTCAGGGACCCCCTGCTTCCTGAGTTACAGGCCCAGATATGGGGTGCCGGTATCTCCATTATTTACATGTCACACATCACGCGACGTGGACGCAATAAAAATGGCGGCGATACTGGCCCCCGATGCCCCATACCGGGGCCTGTATCTCGGGAACAGGGAGTCCCTGAGCCAGAAATCACAGCTGTTCAGCTCAGGGGACCCCCTGCTCCCGCACACTATTAAAATTTTTCAATTAAAGCAGCTTCATTACCTTAGCGGCTATCCGCTAAGACAATGAAGAGATTAAGGCACAATAGCAATTGCCCCCAATAAACATTGCAATACACAATATACCCACCCCCTTGAACCTTTGCAATTAACCCTTTCTCTGGGTCCCTGGCATTTCAGGTTGCTGATGGCTCGATGGCGTACTTTGACCAGAAGAACCGGTCCTCTGTGTCTGTTTTCATGGTTGTCGGCCTCTCTGAAGCCCCAGAACCTCAGTTCCTCCTCTTCCTTGTCTTCCTCTGCATCTACCTAATCACAGTGGTTGGTAACATTGTCATCCTGACTGTGATTTCCTCGGACCAGCGGCTGCACACACCAATGTACTTCTTCTTGGCTAACCTGTCCATCATTGATATAATCTTTTCCTCTGTCACTGTCCCCAAGCTATTATTCATCCTGGTCACTGCCCAGAGGTCCACATCCTTCACCGGCTGTGTCACCCAGCTCGCTTTCTTCCAGTTCTTCGTGGTGGCCGAGTGTTACCTTCTGGCTGTAATGGCTTATGACCGATACGTTGCCATCTGCTTTCCGCTCAGCTACATGCTCATCATGAGTAGGGCTGTCAGAATCAGGCTGGTGGTTATTTGCTGGGCTTGTGGCTTTGTGAACTCGATAGTCCAAGCTCTCTCAATCTCTCATCTTGATTTCTGTGGTCCCAATGTAGTTGATCATTTTTTCTGTGACGTCACTCCACTGTTTAAGCTCTCTTGTTCCGACACGCGGATTGGCCAAACCATTTTCCTGCTGGTGGTGGTCATTGCTGGAATGGGGCCACTGATTTTTATACTGGTGAGCTACGGCCACATCATTTCAGCCATTATAAGGATCAGCTCCAGCCACGGCCGCTATAAAACCTTCTCTACCTGCGGGTCTCATTTCATTGTGGTCTCTCTGTATTATGGCAGTGGGATCTTCAGCTACATCTGGCCATCTTCCACCTATGCCATGGACAAAGACGTTAAGGTTGTGGCTGTCTTGTACACTATTATGACTCCTATGTTAAACCCCATAATATACAGCCTAAGAAATAGGGAAGTAAAAGAGGTGCTAAAGAAAGCCGTGGGGAGCAAGATAAGGACAAAATAAAATGTGTCCCTCTGAGATATGTGCAGTGACCTGTGTAATGTGTAAGACACATTTCAAGTCAGTGGACTGTAATACTTATATCCACAAAAAGAGCGGTCATTATAAGAAATGGCTGGACAATATCCCTAAGGGTCAAATAAGACGAATCAGATGAAATTGCACCTTAGATCAGACATATCAAGACCAGTCCAATATTCTGAGAGAAGAGGTTCTTAGAAAAAAAGTATGATTCAAGGTTATTGGATAAGGTAATAAACGAGGTAAGCGGAATGGAACGTAGACATCTAGTGAAGCCCCAAAAATCGGCCAGGAAGGATAAAGGGATTTTTATCCCCTTCATTACTCAGTATAATGATTTATCGCATGAGATTAGAAAGATTATTGGGAGGCATTGGCCTATTTTAAGACGAGATATGGTTCTCAGCGTATCCTACGCAGTCTTTAAGGATAAAGTAGCCCCCACTCTGAAGGATAAGGCAGCCCCCACTCTGAAGGATAAGGTAGCCCCCACTCTGAAGGATAAGGTAGCCCCCAATCTGAAGGATAAGGTAGCCCCCAATCTGAAGGATAAGGTAGCCCCCAATCTGAAGGATAAGGTAGCCCCCAATCTGAAGGATAAGGTAGCCCCCACTCTGAAGGATAAGGTAGCCCCCAATCTGAAGGATAAAGTAGCCCCCAATCTGAAGGATAAGGTAGCCCCCACTCTGAAGGATAAGGTAGCCCCCACTCTGAAGGATAAGGTAGCCCCCAATCTGAAGGATAAGGTAGCCCCCATCTGAAGGGATGAAGGTAGGTCGCGTGATGCCCCCGAATCTGACTCGTAGGATCGTTCGCCCCGCGATCTGCTGTGTAAAGGGATAGGTAGCCCCCCATCTCTGGAAAGGATAAGGTATGCCCCCGACTCTAAGGATAGGTAGCCCCCTAATCTGAAGGAAAGTGTAGTCCCCATCTGAGGATAGAGTGTAGCGCCCCACTCTGAGGATAGTGGTAGCCCCTGCAATCTGAATGGAGTGTATAGGGCACGTGCCCCGCATCTGGAAGGATAGTTAGGCTCGCTCCCGACCTGCTTGGAAGCATAGGTAGCGCCCCCACTCTGCAAGGATATTACCCTGCCCCAATCTGAAGGAGTATCAGCGGTAGGCCCCCACTCTGAATGTATAAAGGTACCCCCAATCTGAAGGATAAGGTTCCCCCCCTCTGAAGGATAAGGCAGCCCCCACTCTGAAGATAAAGTAGCCCCCACTCTGAAGATAAGTTAGCCCGTCAATTCTGAAGGATAAGGTAGCCCCCACTGATCTGAGGATAAAGGTAGCCCCCACTCTGAGGGATAAGATACCCCACTCTGAAGGATAAGTAGCCCCCAAATCTTGGGATAAGGTATCCCCCCAATCTGAAGGCATCAAGGTAGCCCGCACCTCTGAAGGATAAAGTAGGCCATCCCCCACTCTGAAGGATAGGTAGCCCCCCACTCCTTAGGATAAGTAAGCCCCCAATCTGAAGGATCAGTAGCCCCACTCTGAAGGATAAGGTAGCCCCCAATCTGAAGGATAAGGTGCCCCCAATCTGAAGGATAGGTAGCCCCCCATCCTGAAGGATAAGGTAGCTTTCCCTCCCACTCGGAAGGATTCTGTAGCCCCACTCGAAGGGCCTTAATCTAGCCCCCCACTCTGAAGGATAAGGTAGCCCTCAATCTGAAGCCATAACTCAGCCCCCACCTGAAGGATAAGGTTAGCCCCCACTCGTGGAAGGATAAGTAGCCCCACTTCTGCAGATAAGGCACAGCCCCCAATCTGATAGGATAGGTGTGCCCCCAATCTGTAACTGAACGTAGCCCCCAATCTGAAGGATAAGTGTCAGCCCCCTCACTCTGAAGGTATACTAGGTAGCCTCTCCCAATCTGCAAGGTTAGGTGCCTCAGCCCACTCTAGAGAGGTAGTAAGCCGCCCAATTGCTACGTAAGGATAAGGTATCCGCTGCCAACTCTGAAGGCATCCCGTCAGCCCCCAATCATAAGGATAGGCTAGCTCCCACTCTGATAAGGAGTGAGGTAGCCCCCAATCTGGAATGATAGCGTAGCCCCACCCCAATCCTGGAAGGATAGTTAGTCCCCCGTGAAAACTCTTAATGGGGGATCGTGTTGTCTGGCCCCCTCTATCACTGAAGTGATATAGTAGCCCCCAATTCTGAACGGATAAGCGTACAGCCCCCACTCTGAAAGAGATTAGGTAGCAACGCCAAATTTCGTGAAGGATAGGTAAGCCCCAATCTGAAGGATATAATTGGGTAGGACCCCACCCCTGAGGATAAGGTACAGCCCCCACTTCCTGAAGGATTAAGGTGCCCCCCCAATCTGAAGGATAAGGTAGCTCTCTCACTCTGGAAGGGATAAGGTAAATCCCCAATCTGAAGGGTAAGGGATGAGCCGCCCAATCTGAAGTGATAATGTAGCCCCCACTCGCTGACGATATAGGTAGCCTCCACCTGAATGATAAGCAGCCGCCCATCTGAAGGATAAGGTAGCCCTCCACGTCTGAAGGATAAGGTAGCCGAACGCCCCCAATCTGAAGGACAAGGTAGATAGCCCCCTTCTAGAAGGAGATTAAAGGTATAGGCGCCCCCCTCTGACTGGATAGTGCCCCCCCTTACCCCTCTGAAAGAATAAAGGTAGCCCCCACCTGAAGGAGAAGAGTAGCCCCCACTCTCTGAAGGATAAGGCTGTGAAGCACACCCCAGCTCTGTAGGAATAAAGGTCTAGCCCCCTACTCTGAAGGTAGGTAGTACCCCCACTTCTGAAGGATAAGTGTAGTGCCCCCCTCCGCTGAGTCGATAAGTAAGCCCCCCGTCTGAATGGAATATAGTAGCCACGGAAGGTATAAAGGGTCCCCCAATAATCTGTAAAGGATAAGGTCAGCCCCCAATCTGAAGGACATACAAGGTAGGCTCCCAAATTCTGCAAGGATAGGTAGCCCACAATTATGAAAGGATAGGTAGATCCCACCAATACTTGGAATCCGATAAAGTAGCCCCTCAATCTGAAAGGATTACAGGTGCCCCCACTCTGAAGGATAAGGTTCCCCCCACTCTGAGGAATAAGGTAGCCCCCTAATCTGAAGATACAGGTGGTAGCCCCAAACTCTGAAGGAATATGTAGCCCCCACTGCTGAAGGATAAGGTAAGCCCCCAAATCTCAAGGATGAAGGTGTCCCCACTGTCTCGAAGGTAGGTACCCCGACTCGGAAGGCATAGGTCAGCCCAACCTCTGAGGATAAGGTAGCCCCCCTGAATCCATGAAGTGGTCATAAGGTTGCCCCCCAATCTGAATGTTTAAGGTAGCCTCCACAAGGTGCTGAGGATAGGTCTTAGCCGCCCCACATCCTTAAGATAATGTAAGCACACCACACGCTGAGGATAAAGGTACCCCCCAACTCTGAACAGAGATAAGTACCCCACTCTAGGATAAAGGTACGCCCCCAACTCTGAAGGAATAAGGGTGAGCCCCCATCTCGAAGTCATACAGTTATCCCTCCCATGCTGCAGTGTAAGGTGCCCCCATCGAAGGATAAGGTAGCCCCCCCACTCTGGAAGGATAAGGTAGCCCAAGCACGTTTAGAGAAACTTATGAGAAGGGATCATCTAAACACTGAAAGTTGTTGATATTTAAATACTCTAGCCTAAGACCACGGGTGGCTCGCGGGGCGGGGATCAGGGGGAGGGGGGGTGGGGTGGATGGGGGGGGTGGCGGGGGCGGGGGGTGTGGGGGGGGGGGGGGGGGTGGGGGGGGGGCGGAGGTGTTTACTATCTCTAGTCTGATTGGTTGTAATAGTGATTTTGCGGTTTATCTGTTGGAGTGCCCATGTGGCCCCCGATATGTAGGCCGCACTACACGCAAATTAAAAATCAGGATATTGGAGCATGTGAGAAATATCAGAAACAGTCTGGAATCTCACAATGTCTCATTGCATTTTAAGACCTTTCACCAATCAGACCCTAGTGTGTTAAAGTTTATTGGATTAGACCATATCCCAAGACAAGAAGAAAGCTTTTGGATCCATATATAGTGGCAATGTCTAGAAGTCAGGGAGTGCAGACACCAGTATTTGCCGAATACTGGTGGAGAGAATCTAACCCGGAAGTCCTGCGGAGGCTGACAGTGGAGGAAGCGCCGGCGCAGCCTGACTCCCCTGCAGCAGTCACTACGCATACAGGTTATCTCTCCCACAACGGACACAGACTCAGCTCTATTTCCATTGCCTGATTTCTGGGGCTTGATTGTAAGTTCCCACTGCATCCGTGGGCCTCCTGATGTCATTTCACTAAACCCTTTTTTTTTATCATTTCCCACATTTGTGTGGCCATTCTTGATTTCAACCACTGTGTCATGTGTATACCTGATCATATTCCAGCCTCTCACCCCATAGGACTATAGCAGTGGCTATCTGGTTACATTTTGTTTCTATCCACTGTGCATGTCCCCATTCCCAGTTGGAATATTTCTTTACCCCACAGGATTGCACTATCATTTGTGTTATTGTTTTTCTCCTCGTATGTTCATCCTGGTGTCTGCGCTCCCTGACTTCTGGACATTGCCACTATATAAGGATCTATAAGGAAGATCCACTGAAGGTCGAGCTGCAAACTGGCACTGGTTGTATATCATTTCATTCTATATTTTGCATTTACTATACTGCATTATCTCCTCCTATCTGAAACACTCGCAGCAGCGCCTGGTGATTTCTGTGTCTTTTGGATCCATAGACTTGAGACCCCAAGGACTCAATATTAATTTTGATATTAACGCCTTCCTTATTTAAACATTTGGGGTTTTCAATGATCTTAAGAGGATTTTTATCTTACCTTGACTGATTTTTGTACAGATTTATGTATTTTCTCTGCCCTTATTTTTTATAGTATTGTGTTTTTTTAGTATTGCATTTTTACAGAATGACATTTTTATTTCCACCTATTTTTCGATTTTAGTATTTATTATTTAATATTAATTAGTTTAGCACATATCTTAAATTCATTAATAGTTGGAATTTTAATATATGGTTCTCTACTAATTTTCCCTCCATTTTGTATCCCCTTTTTTATAATCCTCTATACACACTCGATGCTATACTAGTGTGTGTATTCCGATATGTGTAGAATAAAGGAGAAAAACTCCCCCCACATTTGGGAGTTCTTTGCACAGGTTAATCAATTATTATTCTAGGTTTGTATATGGTAAAATGTATGCTGATTTTAGATCACATTAAGATCTAATTAATATCATTGAATTTCTCCTTGAAAGACATCAATCTCTAAGAATATATGTATGGCATTTTTGGTCTGTTTATTAACTCTTCTATTCTTTATTTTAGTATTTAAGAAGGGCTATTTATTAATATGTAGCTTTTTCGATTTTTTGATTGTTTAATATGTTTTTAATATAATAATGTTATGTATTGGTATGAATAATAAAATATGGTCTCGATATATTGTAATGTTAGTGAGTATTGTTATGTGTATTAACGAATTATTGCTAGCCACTATTGTGCGGATTGTAAGATCATTGTATAACTGATTGTTGATTGTCAGATGTGTGGGGGGCAGCTCCTGCTTGATATTGCAGCCTAGGGGGGCGCCAACTTTTTTCTCTGCGCCCCCCTGCCGGATGTCCTCCTCTCCGGCGCACACCCCTCCCTCCTCCTCACCTTGATTCCCGGCGTCTGGGCGTCATGACGTCACATTGCCATAGCAACGGGACGTCACATGACCCTGACGCCTGAATCAAGGTAAGTAATGTTTAGAAGCCCTGTAGTTCCCCCAGCACTTAATTTAAGTGCCTTCGGGAAGCACGCAAGGCCTCTGTAAACCCCAAGCCCCCCGTCGGTAATCTCGCGCCCCCCAGTTTGCGCACCGCTGTTGTAGCCTATAGCATTTTAGGGGCTGTCATACCTATAATTACAACCAGTAGAGTTTAATTAGAAGTTATAGTAGGGTAGGGTATTTAAACTCGGCGCCTCCAAAGTGCTAGCATCTCCCCAGAAGAAGCCGACAGACTGGCAAAACGCGTTGGGCTTTTTGGACCTTGGAGGCCACCGTACCAACTGACCCAAGTTCCAGCTTGCTGACGTCAGAGGCCCCGATCGATCTGCCGATGAGAGCAGCAGATGCAGGCTACCACACGTGGTGGATGGGTCAAATGAGCAGCTGCACGTACCGGGAAAGCATTGGAGTGTGCCCCAAGTCACTCCTTGCTTACCCACATCGGGGTTATTGTGAGTTTGAATTTCCCCCTTTGTGTTGTGTGTCCAAGGAGTAAATACATTAATGCACAATCCATTCTGCATCTGTGTTTGTTCCCTACTTATTGTCAGGGTCGCACCGGGGGCACCCCGCTTGGCACATCACGCAGCTCACCTGCGGTTGCGTCCCACCGCAGCGGCCGACGCAGTCGTACTTCTGGGACCGCTGCTACCTCGCGCTCCCTCGGCGTATCGCCCCTACCTTCCGGCAGCGCACAGGGGGTCCCACTTGTACGCGCATCCCGCCGCGTTGCATGGCACCTTCAGACGCACGCGCATGCACATTTCAGTCAGATCAATGCCTACACTAGCCTCAGTTGGGCTACACCTGGACCACATCCAGCCTCGGCCTATCATCGCTCTACCAACATCTAAACCACTCCTCCCTCCTCCCTCCTTGGTTCCCTCCTGTATTTATGCTCACTCTGCCCTCTGGTTGTTGCTGAGCATAAACCTTTCTATGCACCGTGCCCATTTGCAGCCTGCGTACCTGTCTCTGTTCCTATCAGTATCTCTCTTGTGACCCTGCTTGTGTCTGACCCGTCTCTACTTATTCCCCCTGGACCATGGTTTGTTTAACGGACTTATACCCTCTCCACTCCACGACCTCAGCTTACGGACTACGACCATTCTACACTCTCCTACCCCGGACCACGGCAAGTACCCTCTACTCTCTCCTACCCTGACCCGGCTACACATGCGCGACTCTGCAATCCGGACCTAACCCCGTAGCTTAGGGCGGTGGTTATATATCTTTCCCATCTCAGCCCCGCGGTCCAGTCCAAGTTGTAGTGAGCATCCGTGACACATGTCTACAATAGAGATTTAGAGCAAGATGCCTGGTTATCGGAGTACTGTGACTTTAGAATCAGTATTGGTATCCATATTACCTTTATATACCATTTGTTTTATTCACTGTATCTAGTATCAGTTTGTGCCTTATACACTCTTCTGTTACACGCAGCCTGTCCACTCCTGTCACCACGAACACACACGAACACACACGAACACACACGAACACACACGAACACACACGAACACACACGAACACACACGAACACACACGAACACACAG
>WSYH01011347.1:0-20999 GCA_036426205.1 Ascaphus truei | reverse complement strand
AAATAACGCATTTGTAACAGGCTCTATAGGCTCCCCGCTAGCGCACAGCTTCGGTACAGGTAGGGAGCCGGTATTGCTGTTCAGGACGTGCTGACAGGCGCATGCGTGAGCTGCCGTTTGCCTATTGAATGATATGTACTTACTCGCGAGTGTACTTAAAGTGAGTGTCCTTAAACCGGGGTATGTCTGTATAGAAGTAGTGTGTGTATATATAGAGTGTAAGCTCTGCGGGACAGTAACTCTCTCACACTGATTACATTGTTATATATAGAAGTAGTGTGAGTGTATATATAGAGTGTAATCTCTGCGGGACAGTAACTCTCTCCCACTGATTACAATGTTATATATAGTAGTGTGAGTGTATATATAGAGTGTAAGCTCTGCGGGACAGTAACTCTCATACTGATTACATTGTTATATATAGTAGTGTGAGTGTATATATATAGAGTGTAAGCTCTGCGGGACAGTAACTCTCTCACACTGATTGCCACTGAGATACAACAATAACATAAGCAAACTAAACTCACACCCCAACATCACAAGGGAGGAAATACCGGCAATTACAGACTGACGTTCCAATACCGAGATCATTATAAAACTCGCCCACACAGGCGGAGGGATCGGGATTATAAATTACTCTGACTACAGAGCTGAAGTCTGGCGCTGTGAGGATTGGGCTTCGCACCCGTGACGCATCCTGTGATGAGGCGGCTGACGCACGTCGCGTTCCAGGTTGGGGGACACCGCACACACCGTGCCCAGGCTCCGCCCCCGTGGCACGCCCCGCGATGATGCGCATGACGGTCCATCTCAAGGGGTTAGAGCTGCTATTTTTTCGCCTCATATATAATATCATCACTATTATTGTTTTGTCACATGTCTTTTGGGAAGGTTATAGTCACATACATGTGAGGTATCTCTGTGTAAGTAATGTCACTGTACCTTGGTACACTATGTACTGGGGTAACAACCCTTGTTTATGTTATTGGTTGCACTATATACTGGTGTAACAACCCTTGTTTATGTAATTGGTTGCACTATATAGCTGTGTAAGAAATACCCAGGAAGCGCCGGTTACATTTGCTTTCCTGTCACACGATAACCCTGTGACAGGGTGCCTTCCCTAATAGGTTTGCAGGGAAACATGTATACTGAACTTAAGTCCAGTACTGAGCAGGTTAATATCAGAGCAGGCTCTCTTAATTAGCTCAGCTGGCTCGTTAGAACTTTAATAAGCCTAAAGCTTTCTGGTGCTCAGAACTCTCTGATCCAGCAAGCCGAGAGACTTCCCAGCCTCGTAGGAGCGAGATATCGCCCTGACCCACTGGAGAGACTGACTGCTCACACGTGAACTTCCCACCAACTTATCTCAGCCAGGAGCCCAAAAGTAAAACTGACCACACACAGAATGAGTGTTATTGTTGGTAAGGGGCTGAGCCTCCAACCCACAGATAGGGAATAAGTTCTTGTGTTAGTCAGCGCTCCACATGGCGCTAGGTGTGTTTATTTTGGTGAAACATAAGCTGCATGTTATGCTGTTAAACCTTCGCCTAATAAAAAGCCAATATTATTTTCCCTAAAATACATTTCCTGTTTTACCCTCTGCACGAATCTTCTAAATATGGTGTGAGAAGTGGGGGGCGAGGTGGCCCTTGAATTTCAGCAGCGTTTAGGTTAGACTGTAGGTGAGCAAAAAACGATCCGGGGATCCAATGCGAAGCGCAGCAGAGTAGAGGAGACGGGGGCTAGACACCAATGTACTGTTGCGGCAGACTTTATTCTAACAAATCACCGGTTTGTCCCTGGCTTGTTCCTGGAATGCGACGCTGTTCACCCGGAGCATGCCGCGTTCCCAGCCAGGGGTCATGCCCGGCTGACGCGCTGTTGATGTGTTAATTGATAATGGTTCAGGATTTAATAGGCTGCAATGCTTCGCGTGTCCGCCAGATGGCATAAATTCATGAATTGTAATGCAGTATATATATATATATATATATATATATACTGTATAACAACAACCCCTAACATACAGTACTGTACACATACCCCTAACATACAGTACTGTATATGCACAACAAAACACAGAACCCCAGCAAGCTCTTTTTGGGAACCCCTGAGCCCTCCCCCCTTCTCTATTGCTCTCTCCATCTTACACTCTTCCCCCCATCTCTCACTCACTCCCCCCTTCTCTATTGCTCTCTCCATCTTACACTCTTCCCCCCATCTCTCACTCACTCCCCCCTTCTCTATTGCTCTCTCCATCTTACACTCTTCCCCCCCCTCTCTCTCTCACTCCCCCCCTTCTCTATACACTCTTCCCCACTTTGACTTCAATGAGAGTTAACCCCAGTTCTGGGGCCTTCATTTGTAACAGGCCTTGATGAATAACGCCTTATCACCCTGTGGCACAGTCTATAAAAAAATAAAGCAGCATTAGTTATGCAACTCGTATGTGTTACCGATTCGCCCAGCTTTCACAGGCCAATAGAAATTCTATGCCCACGCTACCAAATCCCTTCCCGAATAAGTTTTTACAGGACTGTGGAAGCAGCATTGTGGGGCTCCGTGGCTCCCAGGTGCGGGGGTGGTTACCACGCAAAGGGTATAGTGGGGGAGGGGGTTTGGGAAATCTGGTAGAAACGAAGATCTAATTTAAAAAAAAAAAAATCCTCCCATTTTCTATATAGTGACGCCCTAGAAACAAATGTTATTTCATAAAAAGTAGGTGGCGTTGCATGGTGGGCCGCAGGTGAGGGGGACGTGGTACATACAGTAAAGGGATTACTGCTGTTTGGCTTTAGAACATTTGGTAGACAAATTATGCTTTTTTTCCCCTGAATTTTTTTGTTGCAATTACCTAGAAACCAGCGAAGTTTACATGCATTGGTAACTGTGTATTAACTGCAATCATGGCCACCGACGGGGGGGAGAGAGCTGGGACAACTGTCCCACGTACAGCGCTGGAAGGCCAGAGGTCGGAGCCAACTTCTGCGTCCGGCTGCCAGGCCCCAGCTCTCCTTAGTTGCGGCCCGGGCTTTACTCAAGCCCCTCCCCAACATGCGCTGCTCGGCGACCGAAGTTGGGCCCAATGTCCGCATCTGCCAGTGGGATCAGCGCGGCACTGGAGGCCGTGTGTGTAGGGGAGGGTATTGAGTGTGTGATGGGAAATGAGAGTGAAGGGGGATTGGGATTTGCAAGGGGGAGTGGGATTGAGTGAGAGAAGGGGGTGGGAGAGGGGGTGTAAGAGAGAGAAGGGGGAAGGAGGAGGAGAGGTGAGTGAGACGGGGAATCAGTGAGCAAGAGAGGGAAGGGGAAAGAGGGATGGAGAGAGGTGGGGGTGTGAGAAGGGGGAGAGAAATAGAGGGGAGCATGTGAGAAGGGGGTGAGAAATAGAAGGGTGAGAGAGCAGAGAGTGTAAGAGAAAGAAGGGGGGGGCTCACAAGGCTGCTGACACATGGGAGCCCCGGCAGAAACTCTAGTCCTGAGCCTCGGGAAAACTGTTGTTGGCCTTGCCTGCAATAATATGTACGTGTGTCTATAAACCCAAAGCAATGTTGATTTAACCTCAATCTCCTCTACTGCGAAGCTGCTGTGATAGCTCCACTTTTGCAATGAAGAAGGACCTCACCAGCTTCTCTAGTATTCCTCTGTCTGAAAAAAATATTCCACCCTGAGCCAAATTCATATAATACCATCAATGCATCTGAACATTTCTATTCCATTCCTCATCTCCCATTTGTATGGTTAAAAACACCTTTACCAAATGAGTTTGTATGTAGCATGGAATATTTCATTGAAGACTCTTCCAAAGCTGCGGAGATTTGGGAACATTTCCTGTTATATTTTACTCCTATTGCTACTACTGAGAAGCTAATACAGTATGTGTGTGCTTAATATTCAGTAGAAAAAACTGGTTTAGCGCTGTGGGACCAGATGAAAAAGTCGTGACTAACAGTGTGCAATGAAAGTGGGATCAAACCGGATGTCAGTAGTTTGAATCGGTGATGGATTATTCTCTAGCGTCCTTCAGTGGATATGTCCCGTTGATCTCCTGTGCAGGATATTACGTGCAATGGGTAATAGTGACAAACAGAGGGCTTCACCTCAAATCAAAATAACTGCGTTGAAATAAAATATCGTGATCTTGTCTGTAGGTGTAAATCCTTAATAGAACAAGAGCTTATTGAAAGAGCGCTTGCACTGGTGAAAAAAATATACACTGGCGACACGTTTTATCCTGACTTGGCTAGTTCCACAAGCCGGGAGATTTCCCGGCTTGCTAGCCAAATCCCCTCGGCGTGCCGCGCGTCACCGATGCGCGGTCACGCTTCATCGGGCGCCTGCGCCCCATGCGCGCGTGCCCAGGGCTCCCCGAGGGAGCCCAGGTGTCCCGCGATGTGGGGGACGGCGGTGGGGGGTTCCGGGGGACCCGGTGGACCCGGAGAGGGGAGAGGGAAGCCCCGATCGGAGGGCCGCCCTTCCGAGGCTTCGGCGCGCGCACGGGACACCCCGGCACGCGCCCGGTTACTGTCGCGGCCGAGACCTGGGTAAAGGTAAGAATAAACTCGGCCGTGACAGTATGGATGAGTGAAAAAGGTGAAAAATTTAAAAGCAGTGCCACTGTTCTCAATAGGACACATATATAGATATCATTAGGATGATAAATAGGCTGATGGATCACTAGAAAAAATAATAATTAGACGTATAAAAACTAGATACATATGACATCTTGCTTAAAAACATCCGTGTCAGATGAAATTGCGACTAGACGTAGTAAAAATTGAAATCCTACTTACAAACTGCTCTAAGCTTATAAGCAGGTAAGTAGGAAGAAATCCTCGGTTCCGGGTACCACGAAATTTTCATCTAGTCCCACAGGGCCAGATCAAAGTTACTTTTTGGAACAATTGGAACTCTGATTTAAAGGAAAAAAAATCAAAAGACTTTGTAGGCTGCAATTATTTGGACTATGCGGCTTTTATGGTGACATTCTATATTAATACTATTGTCCATTGATGCTTTAACTGCATTTATTCTTATATTGCACAGTTACATTCATTCACTAGATGTAAGTGCAGTAAATGAAGCATTTAGCATCTAGTGGTAGAAAACAACTGTGGAACTATTGTGTAGCAGAATCTGTATTTACTACCAACAGTGTATCAGTTTCTATAACAAAGATGGAGGGATTGATTATTTTCTCCCGTCAAAATGTATTTTCTCTTGATGTTTCTGCAAAGAAGTTTGGTGGAAGAGACATTACTGAAAGTCCCTTGGTAGACAATGGAGCCCCAGCAAACAAGCAGCGTGAATACTATAAGCATGGTGGAGTTAGAACCTCAGGCTACTGAGCCCTCAAAAGGTACAGTAAGTTAAGTATATTTGCTGCCAGTAAAGCGGCATTACTCAGCAATATGTGAAATGTAACTAAATGATCTAGCGAAGGGGTGGGCAACTCCAGTCCTCAAGGGCCACCAACAGGTCTTCAGGATATCCCTGCTTCAGCACAGTTGGCTCAGTCAGTCATTGACTGAGCCACTGATTCAGCCACCTGGTTGAAGCAGGGTTATCCAGAAAGCCTGTTGGTGGCTCTTGAGCACTGGAGTTGCCCACCCCTGCGCTAGCAGAGTAGATAGATCTTAACACTTCAAATACCGGGGATACATAACTGCTAAAGAAACTCAGCCTGGAGTTAACATTTTATATTAAAGAGCCAGTTATCACCCCTCTCAAGCCCCCAGGGTGGGAACATGAGGGTCCCCAGAGCTAATCCGCATTATTTTCAGCTCTGGGGACCATGCGCTTCCCGAGATACTTGACAAATGAATAGGAAATCTGCACTGCTGCTGCCCCATGTATATGATGTAACTGTGATGCGCGTGCATCCAGAGATACTTAGCGGCAGGAGTAGGGCCAGTACTTCCTGGTATTTAAATCCCAGGCATCACATGGGCCAATAGGAAGCAGGAACAGCTGACAGTGCAGCTTCCTATTGGCCCGTGGCAGACCGGAGATTTAGACTGCCATTTACTGGTAACTATCTTGGGAAACAGCTCCGGGGGCCAAGCCTGGAAAAAAAGGGGAGTGGGTTAAAATTAAAACAGAAGGGGTAACTGCTGCTTTAAAGCAGCAATCCTAGTAATTTTTTTTTTTTTTTTTACAAAATTGGGTTGTCCCCTTGAATGAAACCACACAGTTCCTAGCCCAGGGGACCTCCTGGTTCCAGAGATATTCACTTTCTTTTTATGTGCCGGTAAAATAAAAGAAATAAAGATGGTAGCCAGGGTCATCCGATAGGAAGTCGCATGCTCTGACGCGTGGGAGGGATGCTGGGATAGCAGCTACATTGACTTCACAAAGGAGACCAGGAACACTAGCTCATACAAAAGGTAAATACGTCTCAGGAACCGAGTGTCCCTGGCATCTACGAATACTGGGGGCTCCAATTCTGTAGAAAAATAAAAGTAAAACAATTTGAGATGGGGGGAAGATTGCAGATTTAAGATCATACCAATATAACCCCCCCCCCCCTGCTGCTTCTACCAAAATTGTCACTGTTAAAGTCATGAATGACATCAGGAAATGTGACAGCTGGACAGCAGATAGATGCAAAACACTGAAGGAGTCACTCAGTGAGTAAAGACACTGACTGCAAACAATGACATCGAGTGTGGAGAGGGAGCATGGTTAAAATCTCAGGGTCAGCTTGTTGTGACCTCGGGCAAGCCACTTTATCTCCCTGTGCCCCGGGCACCAAAACATAGCTTGTAAGCTTTATGGGGCAACGGCTCGTGCCTGCAAAAATTCTATGTACAGCGCTTCAAAAAACCTCATTATTATTAACACTGAATAAGGAAGCACATGGAGAAAAACCGTGAAGTCCGTTAAAATTTAGCTTGATCCTTTTATTGATATGAAGTCCCTGCTTGATATATTAAACACAAAGAATTATCTCCTGACATGAAAACATTCAGCTTACAGTGTTTCTCTAGCTGGGTGCAGCCTTCCTTTCACACAGGGTTATATAGATTTTCCGTCATTTGGCGGAACTGGAAGCTGGACCTCTGGAAGGAGGCGAGTGTTACATCTCTATGCCACGCGCACCCCGAGATGTACAGCGTGCTGAAGCTGTGCTATGTGTCTCACCTCTAGAGCCGAAGACCTATTCCGTGGAAGAAGCTGTAGAGACCATCGGCTTTGGACGCTTCCATATCATGCTCTTTTTGATTATGGGGAGCACAGGGGTACGTACTTTCTGGCTGCAAAATTTACGATGTAAAAATATAAAATAACCACTGCAACACTAAAAAAAAATAAACAGTGAAAAACAAAATGTAAGCATTATTAGAGTTGAGGTAAACCAATTTGATTGTTAAATTCTTTAGAAAAGGTTGTTTTCTGTCCAGCTACATTGCACCTTTGAGCGCTATAGTATTTTTATCTTTAGAGCAGTTCCAACCTGTTTTGCTATGGGTAGATACATAGAATGCTTGTTGTCACGCAGCTGGTTATAACGGTCCTCTCTCTAGATAGCTGAAGCTATGGAGATCATGCTCCTGGCTGTGGTATCATCTTCCATACGCTGTGAATGGCACCTGGAAAACTGGCAAGTCGCATTGGTAACTACGGTGAGTTTAGTCATTAAAACAACCAGCAGAGGTCGGTTTAAGTGCACACAGCCTGCTAGTTGACCCAAGGTCACCTTTAACAATGGTTGTGTGTGAATGAAACAGTTTGATGTCAAGTCAGGTTCTTCTGGTGACATTATTTTAGCCAGTGGGACAAGCCCTTCCAACTGGCCCAAGAATCAGGCAGCCCACACCCAAATCAGAAGCGCATGCACACTAGATACACACACACATATACATGTGTACGTACATACACACAATTCATGATCTATATCTAAAACACACACACTTCATGGATGCTCTGCAGCGCCACTTGCTGGTTGGAATCTAAAGTGAGCCACACAGCTTCTCCTCTCTGCTACCGACACAGATGCCCTCCGCCCCCCGCCACCCCCCCCGCCCCCGCGTCCCCCCCCCAGGCCAGCACGCCACCCCACAGACCACTGGAATATAAGCTTTATAGTTTATAATGATGTCATGTAAAGGTTTTGGATTTGGTTTTGGATTATGAGAAAAATGTGATTTTGTTGCAAAAAAGAAATAAATCATAATGTCGTAAAATCTGCAGCTGTTTTTTTTTGCTTCCTTTGTAAGTATTT
This sequence comes from Ascaphus truei, assembly GCA_036426205.1. Lineage (NCBI taxonomy): Eukaryota > Metazoa > Chordata > Amphibia > Anura > Ascaphidae > Ascaphus > Ascaphus truei. Next base: position 12,772 of record WSYH01011347.1, on the reverse strand, counting down.
ATGCCATTTGCAAACTATTTAGTAAAATAATAATATAATTCACCTCTACTATTCTCTTTCGACTTAGACCTTTTCCCCTCACTGCCCCTTACTTGTCGAACTCCTTCACACTCGGTATACTGTACACCAAGCATCTTCTCTCCCAACCTTGAAGTCAAACTGTAAAACTCACTTGTTGGATGAACCATTTCTGTAGACTGGACTCATAAATCCCTCCTACCAACCATTGTGGCCAAGCACTGCCATCTACTGCACTTATTCCCTCACCTGCTGTGGACGCACACAGCTAACCCCTTGAAGCTATAGTAATCCCAAAGGGGAGTTACAAATATAACACCTTTTATACTAATGTTGCCTCTTTTGTAGATGGTGTTTTTTGGGTACATGGTTTTCAGCATCCTTCTTGGACTTTTAGCGGACAGATACGGGCGCCTGAAGGTAAGCAATTAGAATAACTGCACTGTATCTTATACATTTATATTCTGCCATGCAATGCCTTTGAAAGATGGAGCAATACAATTCAAAAATATAACATTAACTGTAATTGATATAATAGGTGAAAATATCCCTGCTCCAGGGATCTTACAATCTAAAAAGAAAAGCACAAAGTATATTAGGGTTCGGAGGTCGGTGCTGATCCTAATAACCTGTGGGATGGCACAGTAGGGCTGGTTGAGTATGAGGCAGCATTCTATTCTTAAAGTGCAGTGATTGCTACACATTGTTACTGAGAGTGGAATCCAGGTTTTCTATACCTGGCAAGTAGAGATGAGAAGAGAAGAGCACCGTCAAAACAGCTATGGGTTAGACAGAAAACAACCTCCTGGAGGTTTTTCCCTATGCTGTACTAACTCCATTAAAGACTTTTTGTTACTTGGATCCTCTCCTGACTCCTGTTTTTGACGGTGCTCTACTCTTCTCATCTCTACTTGGACTCTACCAGCAGAAGCACGTCTTCCCCACAAGGAGGTGTTCGTGAGTTTACAGCCCTTACTGTTGCCTTATTGCCCCCAATGAAATGGAGTATGGTGAGTTTTCTCATTCACTTTCGGTTTTCAGGGATTTATGGCGTTATTTGGTTATATGGACTGAGTCACTGATATGTCATACACCTACCTATGTGTTTGGGATTTATCACTCATTCTATAGCTGGGTATTTGAGCATTCTGACAACGCTCTTTTCTATACCTGGCAGTATTAGATATGCTGGGGCAGGTGCATCTATGTAGCTTACTGTAACTGTATCTCTCTTGTTAGAAAGTTAAACGGGGACTGGGTATATGAGACAATATCAATAGATGCTTGATTCCCATATGATATTGATATGTATCAACGTTTGTCAATCTTTCCATTGTTCTGCCTCATGTTTTGTGCATTTAGTTTGGTTTTAGCCAATCTGTGCAATGAATTTGTCACATGCATGCAGTGCCGGATAAAGGGTTTCATAGGGCCTAGGCACAATCGCTCGTAAGATTTATATAGATATAGATATATAGATATATATATCTATATATCTATATATCTGGTCACACCCTTATTGGGGTGAGCCAAGTCTCCCATGGGTATTAGTGAAGCACAAATTACACAGCACTACCTACTGCAACAATGTCACTCAACGACCAGGGGACATGTTACCTGTTCAGCACTAAACGTCTCTCGGGTCACCATCCTGGATTTTCGTTCAACAGGGAAGGCAACTCCCGGCTTCTCCTTTATTATGTCCCAGGACACTATCCCTTTGCACAAACCATGTGTGACACCTGGAAACATGAATTTGGTGCAGGCGGTATCTTATTTTACGGCACGCTGGCAAACTACTTTTCCTAGAAGCCGGTCAGCTTGGCACTGGCTGCATAATTTTAACAGTTTTTTTTGTGTCTTCTGAACATTTTCAAAGTCAATGGGGATTTAGCCACAAACGTCCAGATCAGCTGCTTAGTGTATAGAATAAGCCCCTTAGTGTACAGTGACACGTCTCTCATTCACCACAAGCTGGAGAAAAGTCTCTCCCTGAAGCCATTCATCTTATTGGGATCCCAGGCACCGGCAGACAAATAATGGGATTTTTTTTTGCTCTTCTTTCTAGGTCCTGCTGATCTCCTTCTTGTGGGGGGCATTCTTCTCTCTGCTCACCTCCTTCTCCCCATCATACATCTGGTTTGTCTTCTTGCGGTGCATGGTGGGATGTGGCGTCTCAGGGCATGCTCAGGGGTGAGGACCCAACACTGGGATGAGGACAAAAGGTTCTGAAAAAAAAAAAAAAAGAAGGGGTAACAGATCGAAGTCCCCCATGTCTGGAAAGCATTTATCAAAGACTTTCAGATGCAAAACTGGTGTGGCGAAACACCATCAGATCAAATACAAAAAAGCATTTATTTGAACGGGATTTTGTTTTTGGTTTTAGAAATCTGGTTGTGCTTTCCACATTGCGGTCACGAGGAATAAGCTGGCGATGTACAGCTCAAAAACACCAGACTTGGACTGCAACTGCTTGGTGCAAACAACTTTAATGGCACATACTGTAGAAAAGGGGAAGAGAAACCCTCGCATTTCGCACCCACTGCAGTGTTTTATCAGTGAGTAGGTGCGAAATGCGTTGGTATTTCGCTTCCCCTTTTTCTGCCATTAAAGTTTTTTCTTGCACCTAGCATTTGCAGCTAGTCTGGTGTTTGAGCTGTCGAGCGGTTCTGCCCTTTTTATAGAAAAAAAGTCAGTGGAGGTTATTTTTTCGCTGTCAAGTTCTATATTTTACGTAACTTTTGTATATTTTTTTCAGGCTCATTATTAAGACAGAGTTTCTGCCGCAGAAGTTCCGTGGGTATATGCTTCCTCTTTCACAGGTAAGGGCCATTGGTTCTGTAACCTGCTTTGTGCTTCCGTAGGTTAGCAACCCACGGAGACCCATATGCAGCAAAGGATGACAAGCTTTAACACGTCAACTCCCATTCGTTTGAATGGGGGCTAGGCCATGCTAAAGTATAGAACCCTTTAATGCATACAGGCCAGAGTAACTAGCACAGTATTCAACAGAGGGCTAGAAGTACAGCTTTCCCCATTAGGACAAACTACCAGGAGGAGTAATTGGCAGTGCTGATCTTAATTAGGTTGGTGAATGAGCAGGTAGGTTCTTTTTTTTTTAGTGACTAAGTAGGAAACATTTTTTTGCCCCTTTGTTAATCTCCAGCATTTTACCCCCACCTATGCAGCCCATTGTTTAATCCACCCATTATAAAATGAATGCTCCAAAGATGTCTTGTAAATTGTTTCATTGGTCATGGCTGATTAAAAAAAATTAAATAAATATATATCCTGTGGTTAAGAGCAAACATAGAGGAAAATCTTTCATTGGTTTTGTTTATATATCTTATATTAATATTGTTCCAGAATACATATATATATACACACATATATATATATATTTATTTATTTTATTTATAAAATATTTTACCAGGAAGTAATACATTGAGAGTTACCTCTCGTTTTCAAGTATGTCCTGGGCACAGAGTAAAACAAAATAATACATGGTTACAAATACAGTTACATAAATGAACAAGGTATACATTATATACAAGACATTGCGTGCACAGTTAAAGAAAATATATATTATGAGCATATGAAACAGTTACAGACCAGATTAAAGTGTGAGACAGCCTTAGATTTGAAAGAACTTAAGCTGGTGGTGGATATGAGAGTCTCTGGTAGGTTGTTCCAGTTTAGGGGTGCACGGAAGGAGAAGGAGGAACGTCCGGATACTTTGTTGAGCCTTGGGACCATGAATAGTCTTTTGGAGTCTGATCTCAGGTGATAGGTGCTGCATGTGGTAGGGGTGAGGAGCTTGTTCAGGTAGCTGGGTAGCTTGCCCAGAAAGTATTTGAGGGTATACATATATATATATATATATATACACACACATATATATTTATCTACAAAACAGAACCGACCAAAAATAGAAAAAAAAATCTGCAGCACTCTCAGATAAAGTAAATGCTTAGGAAGTGTTTAATGCATCAGGCACAAGGGGAGCGACGTTTCAGACCTCCCGGTCCTTTATCCAGTGGGTAATGGGGGGGGGGGGGAATGGGTGTGTGTGTATATATATATATTATTTTAAAATGAGACATGGTCAGACACTGGGATTTAGTCTCAGTTAAATGACTTATGGGCTCAACATTTTATTTGTATTCAAATTAATCACCTCCAAATGTAATTCAAATGAGACCTTGCAGTCTGTGTGATAGGAGCACCCTCTGTAGGCCAAGAGCTTGTTATGCAGCATAAATCTACATTCGACAATCTTTCACTTTAACGCTGCAGTCCAAGCAATATCTGACGTTTAAAAAAAAAAAAAAAAAATCAGTTCTGTACTACTGTATGAGAAAATACTTGTAGCATTTTTTTTAAACAATGTCGAATTACATTTTTAATGTATAATGTAATGAAAGAAAGTGACAGAGGTCACTGAAGTCCCCTATTAGTTGCACTCCCAGCAAAAACAAGTAGCATAACTATAACATACAAATATCCTCAGTATGGACTCACGGTCCCAGATGAAATAAACTAGTAGCTAGAGGATATAATATCCACAGATAGACAATTGTCTAAGACAAATAACCATAATCCCTAAAGGACCACGTATCCACAGAAAAAGTCTAGTGGCCTAAGGTATAACAATGGCATCCACTATTAAAATCCAAAAAATAAAAAAAACCTTTAATACATCATTTATAACGCCGAAAAGCAAGTGACAAGAGAGAGAGAGAGAGAGAGAGAGAGAGAGAGAGAGAGAGAGAGAGAGAGAGATATACATACACATGATGAACCAATATACAAATAAATGTAGAAGGGTTATCAAACCATACTGTCGTACAAATAACACTTCTCCATACAGACACACTACATTACAATGAATTTCCTTTAATAATCCTAACTGATCTTACATTCTGTAGTGTGTTACTCGGGCGCTTGCTCTAACCGTTACTTAGTACTAGATATGTATATCTTATTGGAGATAAGAAGGGTGTAATACAACCTTTTTGATGTTCTCTTGAAAAATCCTCGTGTGACTCAAAATACCCCACTAGGGTCTATCCCTGACCCTTGATAGATATGGAACACAAGAAGAGATGGGGGAGCACAATGTGGGAGGAATATGCTTTCTTTCGCTGATGGTCAATGTGGTGTTTAAACCTTCATTGATCCCTCAGAGGAAGATCGGAAAACTCCTTGGATGAGGAGCTTGCGTATATGTGTGTGATCACAGGGATGAATAAGTAAATAAATAACTTACACGGCCTTGTGTAAGTTGTATCCCATCAAGGTTTCTTTCTTTCTTGCTTCTGGATGGTAATACTTCTTCCTTCCTGGTCCTTTTTCTTTCTTTACTTCTCTCTGCGTCCTTGATGTTTCTCGTTTAGATAGGTGGATTCTTCACTGTGGTTCGCCTCTCATGTGGATGTAGATATAAACAATAAAGGAAGGCAGTTAGGCATATACAAAAACAGGTCAGCTGCGGTAAAGGGATAAAGCAATATAATACTGCATGTGTCAAATACTAATGGGTAATACTCCACTCACATGGCCTAATGTGAGTGATCTCCTATCTCCGTATCTTTTCAACGCCCGTATGGATAACAGGTCTTCAGGTAGGTAAGCATATAACCACTAACCCGAGATCAAACCTACAAAACTGGTAGAAGGGAAAATGGTGAGATATATCAAAATACTCACACGGGCCAGTGTGAGTACACACTCGTAGAGGTATCTTTGATGCTCCAGTGGCTAAGGGCTGATAACAATCTAAAATTAAGTGACACTAAGCACTATGGGTGATGATAACTTTATTTGAACTAGCATACATAGAAATAAGCAGTAAATACTAATAAAACGGTAAGGGGATGGAAAATAAAAACAAAGAAGCCAATGCTGCTTCTAAAGGGGAATATATACAGTAACAGCAAAAGGAATCTCTTGGTGGTTGGTGGGCACAAAGTCTCTTATCTCCGCGTCCGGATGAAGAGTGTTTCCACAGCACCTCTGGTTCCTCTCTCAATGCTGCACAGTTCCAATGACGATGAGCTACATGTTTTGCCCTAAAAAGGGCTTCCTCAGGCTCGTGGAAAGTAGAATGGCTGGGTTCTAGTCCCTTTAAATAGACCCAGTTCGGTCCTCCGTAATTTCTAATTGATTTCAGGCTCCCTGCCCGTCGGAGAGCCGCCATCTTGATTGTTGCTCGCGCTTCCTGAGTTGAGCGCCCGGTATGACGTCAGCGGGTTGCGCCTACTTGGTTGAAAGTGTTCCTGCATGAGTTACTGCGCATGCGCTCTGCAAATCGTTCCGTAGTCCCTTAGTCATAAAAATGATCTTTCTCATATTATTACTTTGGGTAAGCATGGTAATGGATCCTTGTCATTCTCGTGCTGAGATAAGTCCCTCATAGTATTCTAAAATACATAGACAGGTATTTGTGTACATCCATCATTGAGGTTATAAAAGGTGCATACAGTGCATATCTTGATGGTTGCAAAATACATCATACATGATACAGAATACATATTAATTAATAAATAAGTGATCCTTATAAAATGTGGCTTAATACGTTATGTTGCTTATTTTTATAGTATAGATATAAATCCAACTATTTTACAATTTGATCTAACTGATGTACAGTTGTGACAGTCATAAAACATATCATTTACATAATGTTAAAAATGAGATTTCGTATAGGATCAATACAGGGTAGGGTAAAAGCAATATATCACTAAAAGTTGATGCTATATTAGAATTGTCATATTTGTTCAATTGCCAAGGTGGCTCTAGATGTCATAAATAAAATACATATTAATCACAATAAATTTTTAAAACATTTAAAAATATATATGGAAATGTTTAAAAAAGTTTAAAAATGGTCAAAAAAGGGTTATGGACAGAAAGTACAATGATTCCAGGAGTAGAAAAGGGTTATGCCCCGACTCTATATACATCCCTACTAGTGTCAGCTTTTTAGATGGAGAATTCCCTAATACAACTGGCCTGTCATGCCTGATTTCAGGTATGTGGAGTGGTTCCCACGATGAATATATATATATATATGCTGAGGCGAGAAAACGCCGTTACATAAAAGCCCCCAGATCTATATCAATGTTCATCCCCCTTGGCCATGGCCCCCCGCTTCTGCAAAACAGACACAAAAATTAAAACATCCAAAGTAATGTCCCCTAACCCCTTAATCACCATAGCGGTTATTAACCGCTACAGTCATTAAGGGGTTAACCCACCCTCACCCACCACTCAGGATGCCGACATACCCTCCCACACTAACCCCTCACCCCGTGAGGCCTAACCCTCCTCACCCACTACCCAAAAGGGAGGCCTACCCACATACCGTTGGGGAACCCCCCCCCCACCCACAGTACCCACAATAAAAACAATACAGTGACCCACAATAAACATCATTATATTTATTAAATACATTACCCACCACCTGTGCCCCCCCATAAGTACAATATTTATCCTTTTACAAACAGGTTTCATAACGCAGCCCCACGCGAGTCCCCGTTAACCAATCAAGTAAACAAAAATCAATTAGCAATCATTATTTACATCCCTAAACAATTGACAGTCCATCCCGAACTATGAAACAATTAACTAATTCACGCCTGGAGCAGAACAATTTAGCATGTGAAAAAATATAAGTACCAACCGGAATACAAACTTTAAAACCAAGGCTAACCCTGAACACAAGCACACAACATCAACAATTTCATCTATCTAATTTTAAAATACTTAAACACACAATAAAGCATAGCAGCATAGACAAATTATTTTAAAACACATGAAGTGCCCCGCCAGCCCACCGGGGACTCGCGTGGGGCTGCGTTATGAACGCTGTTTGTAAAAGGATAAATCTTGTATTTATGGGGGGGCACAGGGGGTGGGTAATGTATTTAATAAATATAATGATGTTTATTGTGGGTCACTGTATTGTTTTTATTGTGGGTACTAGGGGTGAGGGGGTTCCCCAACGGTATGTGGGTAGGCCTCCCTTGTGGGTAGTGGGTGAGGGTGGTTAGGCCTCACGGGGTGGGGGTTTAGTGTGGGAGGGTATGTAGGCATCCCGAGTGGTGGGTAAGGGTGGGTTAACCCCTTAATGACTGTAGCGGTTAATAACCGCTATGGTGATTAAGGGATTAGGGGACATTACTTTGGATGTTTTCATTTTTGTGTCTGTTTTGCAGAAGCGGAGGGGCCATGGCCAGGATGGGGGGGGTAACGGTATGTGGGTAGTGGGTGAGGGTGGTTAGACCTCACAGTATGCACATCGGGCCCCCCCCTCTCCACATTTACATAAACTGCACTCACAGCAACACAGGCAGGGAGATTTAACAGACATATTAGGGGGAGGGGGCTTTACACAGATCACAGTGAAGGAGGTGGGGTTATAACCCACTCCCCCTCCCCACATTTACATAAACTGCACTCACAGCAACACAGGCAGGGAGATTTAACAGACACATTAGGGGGAGGGGGCTTTATACAAATTACACTCAAGGCAGGGAGATACAGGGGATGTACTGTACTGTATGTTGTTTATTGCAATGCTTCAATGTGTGTACAGTATAATGTTTTTTACAATTAGATAGATGTAATCCTTGGTATTGAAAGGGTTAGCCTTGGTTTTAAATTTTGTATTCTGGTTGGTATGATATATGATTTTTGTTACTTGATTGGTTAAAATAGTTTACTTGTTTGGAGGTACAGAATTTGTATTTTGCTTGCTATGATATTGTTCACATACATTTGCAGAATGTATATGGTGCATAGATTTTATGCATCATAAATACAATGTAAATGCAATGTATGATGGAATGTGAGGATTTATTTGGCATTTGATGATTTAGATTTTACGATCAGTTAGTATTTTAAAGGAAATTCATTTTAATGTGTGTGCCTGTATGGAGAAGTGTTTATTGTAGTTACAGTATGATTTTGATAACCTTCTACATTATTGAATATTGGTTCATCATGTGTGTGTATATATATATATATATATATTATATATTATCATATATATCTATATAGGTTATGATATATATATATATATATATATATTATATATATGTATGTATAGGATTGGTGATATATAATAATATATATATATAATAGATATATATATATAGTAATAATATATATATATATACATTAATATATGTGATTTAGATTCATGTATTTATTTTATTTATTAGATTTATTTTAAGTTGTGTGGCGGTGTCATAAGGGCCTTGTATATCGGGGAGCAGGGGGTCCCCGGACCTAAAACCACAGCGGTTCAGCTCCGGAGACCCCCTGCACATCTACACTATGAATAAAAATTTATTTTAAATTTATTTATTTATATTCATGTATTTATTTATTTATTTAGATTTATTTATTTATTTTTTGGGCAGCGGCTGTGTGTGAATTTTTTTTATTGTGGGTAGCGGGGGTGAGTGAAGGGTGTATTAGCCCCAAAGATGGTTGTTTAGGGCTTGCGGGGGGTAGCGGGAGTGGTTAACCCCTTCATGACCGTAGCGGTATTAACTGCTACGGCCGTGAAGGGGTTAAGTGCACCCGCAACCCCCCCGCAAGTCCTAAACTCACACCCCCTTCACCCACCCCCGCTACCCACAATAAAGCGGGCACGGTGGGTTAACCCCTTCATTGCCTTAGCGGCTATCAGCTATGGTAATGAAGCAGCATTTCTGTATTTTAATAATATTGTGCAGGAGCTTTGATTTGTGGCTCAGGGAACCCCCTGCTCACTGTACAATATTATTAAAAATACAGTCATGCTGCTTCGTTACCATAGCACATAGCCGCAAAGGTAAGGTATGAGTGTTTATTTATATATGTGTTTTATTCATACTGTAGATGTGCAGGGGGTCTCCGGAGCTGAACCGCTTTGGTTTTAAGTCTGGGGACCCCCTGCTTCCCGAGATACAGGCCCCTTTATGGGGTGCCGGTATCCCTCTGCTTGGTTTACATGCCGTGGTCACGTGATCGTGACCTTTAAATGCAGAGGGATACCGGCACCTCATAAAGGGGGCTGTATCTCGGGAAGCAGGGGGTCCCCGGACCTGAAACCAATGCGGTTCAGCTCCGGAGACCCCCTTCACATCTACACTATGAATAAAATGTATATTAAATAATTTTTAATGTGCCGATGTTTGCTCAGAGAGAACAGCAGATCTCTCTCTGCTGCAAACACATCTCCCCAGGGGACGGCCTATAGTATCATTGATGTGCATATACAGTACTTTATGTGTATGTTAGGGGTTATTGGGGTTGTTGTTATACAGTATATACTGTATATATACAGTATATACTACATTACAATTCATGAATTTCTCGGCTTCAAAGACAACAGCTCGCAAACGCCCCCATGAGTTTTTACACAGCATTGCAGTATTGAAGCCAGCGGGAATAAAATGCTTAAATCACAGCCGCGAAAATAACGCAATACACCCCGGGAGAAAACGACACAAAACCGCAGATAACCGGGATAATCTGAAATTCGCGGAGCTAGCCGAGTTAGAATAAAGTTGGTCGCCACTGTACTCTATGTTATGTGCTTTACTTTAATAAATATGTCATAATTTACAGAAACGGTATCTGGTGTCTTTTGTTTTCTAGCATTGAAAATGTATGGGAAGTAGCGGTGGTTATGGATGTGTAAAAAAAACAACTAGCACTTTTCTTAAACAGTACTATACAGAACATACATGACTGTAGCAAAAGCCTTGGAATACATTGAATTTAGCTTTTATATGCGCTAGCATCACCTATTCTTAATTCAAATAACTACAAAAACAACAAGGCCCATTTGGACTGCAGCATGCAATGAAGTGCAAATGCATTTAACTTTTTTTTACCTGCAGTCACGAGAACAGTAAGTATTGATATATCTGCATGTACTGTACAGCATAGTGTATATTGCAGCATTATAATAATAATAATAAATTTATTTCATATAGCACTTTTCACCAAATGACATAAAAAGCACTTCACAATTACAGTATACAGGAATTTTACAGACAAAGTCCCTGCCCAGACGAGGTTACAATCTATGATTTTGGTGCATGAGGCACAGAGAGATAACTTGCCCAAGGTCACAGGTAGCTGGCACTGGGAATTATCCTGATTCAAGCTCAGTGTCATTGTTTACAGAGTCAGTGACTTTACTCACTGAGCCGCTCCTTCTCCTTATATAAAAATTGTATTATATTACCATGTTCTAACCTATCAGAATTGAAGCTCCCAACCATTTTCAAACATGTTTAAATGTACACATTACTGTAATACCCAGTATCTATGCTACCATTACCAGCAAAACATGATGGTTAACTAGGAATTAAATCACTCCAATTCTGAGTCACAAATATGGTATTGGACAGTAAGAGAATGTATTTTATGCATTACATTTATGTAAGTGTTATTGTTTAATAATAAGAAATAAAACAAAAATTCTGTATTCGGTGACAGCGCCTCACCTGTGAGTGAACCTGACAGCGCCGGATAACCCCTTCACAGGACCCAATGCAATAAGTACACACAGTGTATATAATAACAGTATTACTGACATGCAATTGGTTACACTATAGTACTTATAACTCAAGCCTTGCACGGCCTTACCAACACACTGTATCCCACTGTCCAACCAATTAGCCTGCACCCTTGATGAAAGTGTCCCCAATGTACTGAGGCAACTAACCAATCTGGTGTCTACAGTAGCCAACCCATATGGGAGTGTGTGTTGTGGGTTCACAGCAACAGCTTCCAAATGCGAATGCCACACCTGGAATCAACTCCAGACCTTTTACCTGCTTAATTGCTGATGAAATAACTAAAGAATAGCCCACTCCTGTCCATGAAACAGCTTTTGAGTCATTTGTCCAATTACTTTTGGTCCCTTGAAAAAGAGGGGGCTAAATTTTAAAGAGATGTAATTCCTAAACCCTTTCTCCAATTTGGATGTGAACACCCTCAAATTAAAGCTGATAGACTGCACTTTAAGCCCATATTTAACTGTAACTTTAATTTATTTTGGTACACTGGCGACACACTTTATTCGAGCTCGGCTAGTCCCACGAATTCGGGTATACCCGGGTGTATTGAGGTTTGTGACTGTTTTCTGCCCGAGTGCATTGAGGTATTTTCCATGCAGGGATTGAAGCATTTTATTCCCACTGGCACAGTATATATATATATACTGCATTACAATTCATGAATTTATGCCATCTGGTAGACACGCGAAGCATTGCAGCCTATTAAATCCTAATCATTATCATTTAACAGATCAGCCGCCCGTCAGCCAGGCATGAACCCAGGCTGGGAAGGCAAACGCAACGGGGCTTGTCAGAGGTGAGGAGCGGCGCATTCCAGGTATCTGCCAGGTACATACTGGGTATTTGCTCGAATAAAGTGTGTCGGTGCAGTACACAGCCGAATAACAAAATTTGTATCAGTGTCCAATTATTTCTGGACCTAACTGAATATGTGGCCAGGTCCCCCTTGGGTTCCCCTTCGTCCCCTTACCTTCCACTGCGGCTGCAACTGGCAGCGGAGGCTGGGGAGGGTGCGGGGTGGGCTGCAGTGTGGCCCACAGTGTGCATAGTTGGTGCACTTGTTGAGGGTTGTGATACCTGCCGGGTGCTGCGGCACCCGGTACCACCAGCTGATGATAGAACCGTTTGATCCAGCGCCGTCGTCATCCGCGATAGCGTCCGCATCCGCATGG
>WSYH01011346.1:0-20999 GCA_036426205.1 Ascaphus truei | reverse complement strand
AAAGAATAAAATATGGCAGCTGTACTCACCATAGACTTTGCCTATCGGATGGTGCCGAGCCACTGCAAGTCCCGTATTCTTGATTATACACGTAGTTGACAGGTGACAGCGGGCCTGCTACACCTGTAGCTGACAGCTGATGAGGCTGGAAATCGTTTTGGTACATGCAAGCTTGCTGGTATCTGTACGTGAAATCCTGCTCAGGCTGCAGGTATCCAGACGGGGACAGACAGCAAGGGTTGCCGGTCACCAGCTTTTCACTGACGGTCGGACCGTTATTGGAAGCCATTGCTTTCCTGAGACTGGCGATTCTTAGTTGGTTTTACCATGACCTTTGGCCTTGTGAAGTCTCCATGATCAAAGATACTTGAAAATTCAAACGCAACACACCAATACCCTCCTCTAACACCGGGATCAATACGAAAAAAACACGGATCGATACATAACTTTTTCCTTATTGCACACTTCCACAAACGAGCATCTGGTGAAAATTTGTAAAAGTCATAATTTTTGATAAAATATTGATAAATTTGACCAACTGTGGCCATCTTATCATCTGCTGCACTAATTGCTGACCATTTTAAATTAGCGTACGTTATGTCAGGTTTTTTGGACACGGACTACAGTGATGTACTCTTCTCTGGACCTCTCTGGACAATAGAGTAGAACACCAGACACTTTGCATTAAGTTTTTAATATGAAACGCCTAAATAGATTCAGTGTTGTAACTTCTTCAGTACCAAGGTCAATTCACAATGGACCACTGTGGTACACCTGCAAGTCGACACATTACTGAAGCGCATGTATAGTACTGTACGTTAGAATTTATTACAATTCATGAATATCTGCCATCTTGCGGAAAAGCAAAGAATTGCAACCAATAAAATCCGAACCATTATCATTAAACAGATCAAGCACAGGTGACGGCCGGCATGAATGCGGCATGAATACGGCATGAATGAGGCATAATCGCGGTCAAGCACGTGGCATTCTGAAAAAGTCACCAGAAAATAACTAAGATGTGTTAAAATAAAAGCGGCCGCGGCTGTACATAGACAGCCCTGTGAGAGACTGCAAGGGGAAAGCTGCAGGTACAGTGTGTAAAGTGGGGAAAGAGGTTAGTTCTCCCACTGTTAGTTAGGGACTAAACTGTATTAGTCAGAACTCCTGAAAGGAGTTAGGTCTTTTATTTCTGTTTTATGTTATGAGTTAATCCTGTTCCTGATGTATACCTTGTAAATAAACCCTCCTGTGCACAAATGCTAAGTTTTCCTGCCTATGATCTGGACATACAGTAAGATCCTACGCTGGGACTGAGACATCACAGTATGTAAAAAAACAAAAAAAGGGGCAGCACGAATTGATGAGTAGAGCACATAGTGCATCCTACAATAACAAATGATCAATTAAATAAAATAAGCTACCCCAATCAGAAGTGGACAAACAGACAAAACACAAAATAAATTAACAAGAGGAGAACATTTTATTTATCAATAGAAATAAACCAAATACATTACACTTGTGAATATAACAAGGGCATGCATTACACAAAATTGAAGAAATAGTGAAAAACCATAAGGCAATAGTAAATCATAGATATCAATAGTATTAAATAGACCCAGAGACAAGAAAGGCACAATACTATGAAATAAAATATTATACGATAATATATTATAAAAATATTAATTTCTGCATATTTTTTCAGAATAAAGTCACTTAAAAGTCTCACTGAATGCTATTGCACAAAGTAAACAGATTTGCCAATTTACCCTCTGTGTATCAATTAAAATGTCACTTAAGCAGTTCTCTTAACAACGTTATAGTATGATAAGTATTGCATGCCTCTAAAAGTTGTCAAATAAACCAGCCCAATGTAGGTCTGTGTACATTGTGGTTATGTCAGTGACTCATTCAACCAGTCCATTTAACTCTTCACCTGTCCAGGACTTACTAATGTTAAATTGATAACTGGTGGCACTGGCAACTTGTGCGATTGTTACATTTTTGGTGCTGGTGTACTCCCTTGTTATTTGAATGAGCCAGTTTGGCAGAGAATGAAAGGAAGACTAAGGCTTAGATGCATGCTATGTCCTAGACCTCTTTTCTTTTGTGCAAAAGTTTTTCACATCTCTATTACAGAAGCCTATTGTATATTACAGTTTGTTCCTCAAACCTTAGAAGACCTATATAACATTATTGATATCCATTGTAAAATGGGGAGGAGGAGTAGTGTGGTAACGTCAATCTACCTTTGGAGTTGGTGCCCTCTGTCTTATCCTACTGTCACATCCTTGTGACTTTCGGCCAAGTCATCTTATTTATTTACTGTATATTGTTCTGCAGACACCAAAAGTAGATTGTGTGCTCTACATGGCCAGGACTTGTGTATGAAAATGCCTATGTACAGCTCTGCATGCACTGCAGTGCTAGTTATTAATTACATACAATTATTATAAGGAATATTAGGTATGGACTACATAGTGTAGGTTTACAAATGTAGAATTATGGGTTTTCCCGCGTAAAAACCTTCATACTGTGTTTTCTCGTGGAATCACCAACAATACTATATGAAGATTGATGTTGATGAATAACAAATATTATTATTTATCATTTAATGAGAAAGCACCGTGGGATTAAGGTTGCACGTGGGAGACTACTCCCAAACATTTTGCACGTTTGATGTTAATAAAAATGTTTCCTTAAGTCTTGATAGATTTTTTTTTTTTGGAATGAATGTCTCTAATTTTATTTTGACTATTTTTAATATGATTTATACATTTTTATATAATCACCTATATTATTTAACCCAATAGACAGACTGCATTTTAGGGTAATTGGTCTTGCATCCAGTTATTCAGACACAGGACATATCAGTAAAACTATTTTAATATTTATGAAAGGTTCATGTACTGTATTTTGTTATTTCTCTAAATATACATTATATTGTATGCATATACATATGTATTGTTATATACAATATTGTATCCCTCATGTTAATGTAAAGCGAGACTGTCTAGACCACAGGGTCAAAAATTTAAACAATAAGCATCAGTTTATGAAGTCTAAATGTACAGATGTTTCTTGCATTATTTGTTAGGACAAATGAAATTGTAATGCAAGTTTGTATAGAATGAATGTTCAGGCTTTGTAAGTTTGTAGTGAACAAGCTTTTTGCTTGTATGGAAAGAAAAACATACTGTACATACTGTATGTAGTGAGACTGTCTCTAGCTCTGTCTCTGCTTAAAAAGTTTAAAGCCGCGACTCCGAAGATAGTGCTGCTGCGACATTGCAATGGGGGGTCCATGCTTCTAGATCGGACCGCACACAGCTATATTCCTCCGGCACGGGGACACCCATGGTAGCGGGCACTCAGCTTGCTCTGGTGCCAGAAAACAATAAATCGTGCTACATCTGTAGCGATGTAGCCACATGGTTGGTCGCGCGACCCTTGCAAAATATGCTATGGGCATGTTTCTAATCCTGTGTGGTCGCGGAGTCCCAGTAAGGAGACAAATGGACAATCAGGATTTACACATTGGGGGTCCCTGCTTCTGAATGGGATTCCCGCTGTGGAATCCTTCCGGGCTGCATCAGTCTGGAAGAGACGCGCAGTAAGAATAGACAGAATCAGTCACTCTCCCTGCGCGCCTCTAACAGGCAATAACACTGCTTTTATTTTAATAACACAGTATTGCAGCAGGGGGTCTCCAGAGCTGAACTGCATTAATTTCAGCCTTGGTGACCATCTGCTTCCCACGTCACAGGCCCCGGCATGGGGTGCTAGTATCTCACTGCATTGTTTAAATCTCCCGGTCACATCACCCGGTAGGATTCACACGGCAGGAGTCCTATTCAGAAGCAGGGACGCCGGCTGTGAATCCCGATTGGCCATTATCCCCTGCCAAGCACTGTGTCGCGGAGGGTCAACTCTTTGCACTCTGTGCATCAGTACATGTTCTGCGGCAGCTGATATATACACGTGGCTGCATCGGTACGGTATATGGACTTTCCCATGCAGTGCATCCTTTTCAGAACCATGGACAGCATAAAAATGATAATGTGCACTCTTCTGTCTTGCATGCTAGTATAAAACATTTAATAGAAATCATTTGATGCCTACTGTATTTAGAGTCAGTTAAGAACATTGATCAACTATTTTAATGTATAATGATAATCATTTCAAATGTCTAGTGGAAAATATAAAGATTTAATTATTATGCTTCCTCTATGGTTTTGTAGCCAGCACTTTGTGAGTTTTTTGCATGTGAAGTAGAAATAATTTTTACTAAGAAAATTATGCTGTTTTTCCGTTTCTTGAATCAAAGTTTAAATCTCACTATAAAGGGAACAATTCTGCCTATAACATTTTGTCATTTTAGAGAAGTGTCATAAGTCCCCTATCCCTGTAACAAATCTAAAACAATTGGCTGGATGCACTGGCAGCTGTCTAATTCATGATGCAAAACCCTTCAGGGTTATTCAAAGGATACATTAAGGGATATACCTCACCATTTGATCCCTAATGTTGTGATTCATAAGAGCCATAAAAGATTAATCATTATAGTTCCTGGTATCATATACAGTAATATTACTATATATGGTATAGGTGCCAATGGCATCACTTCAGTGGTACATGGTTGGCTGGGAATCTAGTCCTCCCTCCTCTCCTCATCAGAAATATCAGGATTTCCCTCCTATTCTTTACTGTTCTCCATGAGAGGTAAAATACTGTACAACTGAGATTGTTAACGTAAATATATATTGTGCTCAAACATATAGCACTTCTGTCTTGTCCTCAGTATACTTCAGCCACCTCTCCCCACCTTCAGGTCAAATCTAAAAACACACTTTCTGAAACAAGTCTGTACTCCAGTCCTGACTACTTATACCCACAGGGGGACTTACCAATACTTTTTTTTTGCACTCTCTCTGTAAATCTACCAACATACCACTTAAATTCTAAGCTTTCCAGGGCCGGGATTTACTTTACTATTGTGGCCATTTTATATGCCCTCACTAAATTGGTCTGTCCATGTTTGCTCTGGTTGTGTGCCCTATATAAACCAGTTTAACAAGCTCACGTTGGGAGCCTGCTCACTACACCAGTTAGCATAAGTTGATAACAAGTGACATCCAGTTTTGTAAGTGATTAAACAAGAGTTAGGATTTGTAGATCAGTAGGAGTTGGAACACAGAAGGAGATGACACAGCATTGACACTAATGTATATATCTGCTGCAATGTTTGGTAATGTCCACTGCCGTGGATGAAAGGTAGTATTTGTTCCATGACACATTCTGGAGATTCAGGTACTGTCCCATCTATATGCACTTCTCTATGTTGCAGGAGAAGATTGATAGGCTGAAGGCTGAAAAGGGCTCTTTTTGAGGTATTGCCAGTATGTAGTTCATTGGTTTTTAAATATTTCAGTTCATGAATATATCAGATTTTGTAATTATTAGGTAGAAAATTACTTTTCGACATTCGATTGTATTAAACAGGTGTGGCATTTATTAGAAACCTGGCACTCATGTTTTCCACATAGAAAGCTGAAAGATAAAACTAAGAATATATTCCCATCTACACTTATCTCTGTTTATAAGCATAACAAAGGATACAGCATACATGGATAAGATCCAGATGTGTGTAAATTTGGCCGTTAATGCATCATTTCATTGTTTTGGTCTCTAACTGTTTAAGGGTTTAAGTAGTGAGAAGCCTTTGCACTGATGTGTCAACATTTGAAAAAAATTACCAAGTGTTAGCATAACTAATTATGTATTGTATATTGTGGTGAGAAAAGTGGCCTCTTCACCAAATTAGCTTGAAATCTTTCAAATACCATAAATAAAGTACAGACATGCAGATGCACACTATTAGTAGCCCATTGGAGTGATACTGTGGTGTAGTTTCTGCGGGTGGTAATGAAACTCTACCGGGCTAAGACAAAGTGTGTGCACACAGCTAGTGGATGTAATGCCAGTATGACTGTCTATAATCATATCTATAGTCAAAAAGGCCCCAATGCTACATCCAATATGACAAATTATTTCGTTCAATACTATCTGTTTTTTCTACTCATAAGTACGGTCATTTACTTAAATCCGTTGGCCAAAACATTTCAAGCCTGCAATCACGTCAAGGTAACCCCATTTCAGCAGGTTCCTACACTGCCAATTTTCTACTGTCTTTAGTATTTCTTCCACTGCATAGGTTGAAGAGCAAAAAAAACAACACTATACCCAACAGCATAGGGTGCATTACATGTATATGGTGCCTGAAGGGTTAACATTAAGAGGCTCTATATGTGCTATGTATGAGCTCTAGTGCAGCTAAAATTGGTTTAAAATAAAAACAGAAGTGCCCAAATAAATATAGTGAAAAAAAAGAAGAAAATCTAAAAAATTAGGTTCCAGAAATAATATATACTTCCCATGCTTGTGGCAATAGTAAATGTTCTCTCCACCTCTCTCCTGAAGGAAGAAATCTCTCAATAGACTAGTTATTGACATGTGTATATCAGGTCCTACTAATTAAAAGTTTGATGGATGAGATTAAAATTAAGGAGGAGGGGTCACAGACCACCCAATTTATTTTGACCAATTTACATTTAGACGTACACAGTCTTAGGCTACGCTTAGAGTGCCGGCGACAGCGATGCGACGGTCGCTGGAAAATCAAATAGAGATGACTTCCAGAGATCGCTCCCAATCCATCGCGTCGCGCTTACTATAAGCTCACGCGACGGCGGCAATGCATTTGTTTTTCCGCGACGTCGCATCGCTGTAGCCGGCACTGTAAGCGCAGCCTTAGAAAGCTCAAAACTCAAACCCACTGCATTATAAATATTTATTTGTTGCAATTGGACTGCTATTGGGATAGTGAACTAATGTATACAACAATAGACAAAAAAAAAGTCCCAATGTCACATCCAATGGGACAAAGGATTTATTTCAATACTGTCTGTTTTTTCTTCTACAAAGTTGGGCCATTTAGTTAAATCCTTTGGCCAAAACCTTTTAAGCTTGCAACCACGTCAAGGTTATTGAACTAAATCATTTGTCATATTGGATGTAGCATTGGGGCTTCTTTGTCTATTTTTGTATACTTTAGGTCACTATTAAAATAGCACTGCAACTGACAGAAATAAATACATTTATTGCAGAAGGTTTGGGTTTTGAGGTTGCAAAGATTGTGTAGGTATAAATATAATCATATCTATAACATCAAAATAAAGGTACTGCCTGGTATGGAGCATAAGTGTTAAGAAATGACTATACAGTTTCCGCCACAGCAACAATCAGCACAGGGCTAATGATGATCATTACTGAGTGACTTTACACAGTGGCAGTGAGAAGGAGTATCCGGAAGAACAACAGGCCTCAACCTCACTAAGTGTTTAAAATCAGCTGACACCTTCCCCCAGCCAGGTCCACTGGTGCCTTAGCTATTTCTATCCATTGCACAATTGCCCACCATTCTGTATGAAAGGGTACTAGGGCAGGCCAGCAGGGCCCAGCACTACCGATACCAGATCCATTAATTCCTCCAGCACTACAAACCGCAATGAATGCTCAACTGGCTCTGGCACACTTACACATACACATTACGGGTATATTTGCAGACAATCGCAAACATTTGCCACACAATGGTGAACATTTTTGTTGCAGAGCAAGACATTGCAAAGTGACCATACATTAATGTTACTTAATGACCAATGTAATGTATAGTAGTTTTAAAGTAAAATAATTTTATTTATGCTTCCTTGTCTGCATTAATACTATATTGGCCTATAATGTACCTCCTCATTTAGAGTCTCATATAAAAGGTGAATAGATACTCAAAGCCGCCACGAAAATAAAAAATCGACGTATTTTTGGCCAAATTGAAAATCACCATTTACAGTAAAAAAGGAATAAAAAAAAAAAAAAAGGAACTAAAAAAAAAAAAATAATTCAACCTGTATTCTTTAAACTCGGAAGAGTCTGTTTTGTTAAAAAAATCTTCCCCCCCCCCCCGTTGGTTCACATAGGCGAATGACCAATAAAGCTGCAAAGGATTTAATGTTGCAGCAGAGAGTTCTTAAACAGCTAAAATACCTGCCATTCACTCATACATCAATGTGCAATACACATGAAAGCTATCTGTACTTGGTACTAATTTAGGCCTGATTATCATAAATTCCCGTGAACCAAAGTGATTTGAAACGGCGCTAGACACCAATGATAGTGACACAAGTGGGTAAGGAGTATAAACAATGTGTATATAGTGAGTTGTAAGGCGAACCCAAAAAACTTCTCAACCTTCCAGGGAATATGTACAGATTCCCTTCAAGAATATGTCGATCCAGGGTGGGAAGGGAGCGATGGTCTCAGGAACACCCCAGGAAAAAAGAACATATAATAATGGTGCAGTAAATCAACACAATGTTGGTATAGTTGAGTCTTGGCTCTATAAAAATGCCTACTTACAGCAGGTCAGTGTTTAAACAGCATTGTCTACACAGCAGGTAGATGTGGATCAGGACAGCAGGTAAGAATATTCCCAGCAATGGAAAGGACTCAAACAAGAGATGTTGCAGGATACATTCCACAGGTAGATAATCATGGAAAATAAGGGGAGACCATGGTATAGATCGAAATTGTAAAATTTATATGTTAAAAAAGCAGGTAAGAAGCGTACTCACAATAAGTACATAGAACATGTACATACTGTATAAGGTTTTACTTGAGGCAGTAGAGTGACGGACCAGTTGAAACGCTTACTGATTCACCTCTGCCGTCGAACCGCGATGGATAGCGTCTGACGTCACATCCGGTACACGACATGCTGCATGTCCACGTCAAGGACTTTCATAACGTCTATGGAGAATCAGTTATTTAAACTGCTTCAAACTGCTTGATTATATATTCCCTTGAGTAACTGAAAATCTCTTTCTCTCTCCTTCTCTCCCAATCACTATGAGTTATCAAATTGACTATCTCAATGTTTTGAAGCCATTATGGCAGAATTACAAGCCATTTATTTTACTTATGTATTGTTATAAATTTGCGTCGTTTTTGACCACAGAGTTATGTACCTTTAATTAGGTGAACCTGTGTGAAAATTGATAGATTCATTAATTGGACAAATTACACACACTATTTATTGGTGTGCACCCATTAGGGGTCTCATTTTCTCCTGAGGAAGCTGTCTTAGCACAGCGAAACGTGTAGAGCCGTCCAAAGTCTGTACAGCTGCTCCTGAATTGAAGGCACCGGAGCTGCTGTGTTGCCCGCTTCCCTGGTTACCTGAACGGAAGTCATCAGTCCCTTACCGGATGTGACGTCAGACGCCATCCATCGCGGTCCGACGGGAGTCACGGAGAGGTGAAGCAGTTAGCGTTTCAACTGGTCCGGCACTCTACTGCCTCAAGTAAAACCTTATGTGTACATGTTCTATGTACTTATTGTGAGTACGATTCTTAGCTGCTTTTTTAACATATAAATTTTACAATTTCGATCTATACCATGGTCTCCCCTTGTTTTCCATGATTATCTACCTGTGGAATGTATCCTGCAACATCTCTTGTTTGAGTCCTTTCCATTGCTGGGAATATTCTTACCTGCTGTCCCGATCCACATCTACCTGCTGTGTAGACCAATGCTGTTTAAACACTGACCTGCTGTAAGTAGGCATTTTTATAGAGCCAAGACTCAACTATACCAACATTGTGTTGATTTACTGCACCATTATTATATGTTCTTTTTTCCTGGGGTGTTCCTGAGACAATCGCTCCCTTCCCACCTTGGATCGACATACAGTAGCGACATATCTTATTGCACTAAATACCGGCGGCATGCCGGGATCTGCCCCAGCTGCCGCCAGTAATGCACGCGCGCCGCCGCGTTCCCCCACTCACCCCCCCTCCTCCATCGCGCGCAATTTACACATGCTTCCGGACCCCTGTACCCCTTCTGCTCTGCCACTCTGCTTCCCCGAACCCCCGCTTACCTTAATGTCATCTCCAGGGGTGTCGGGGAAGCCTGGGGAAGCCGGGGAAGACGGGGAAGCCGGGCGCGCATGTGACTGTGACGTCACAGTGCGCCGCCACGCGCCGCGGCTACCCGCTTCCCAGCCACATACAGCCAGCGGCTTTTGCTCGAATAAGAGCTGCCGCTGCTGTATCATAAATTCCCTCAATGTTTTCAGTCCTCCATGACACCTATAGTCCATGATGGAAGCTTTTTGCTTATTTGTTGGAGTATTTTATCGGTTTCCAATCATGCTTTTTTTTTCTTCTGTCGTTTTTTCCTGTTCTTTTTCGGACAATTTTCATGCATATGTCATTTTCATTGAATTAGAAAAAAATATTTAAATCTTTTGGGGGGTGCAAAAAATGTTTGCAAAAGCCAGAAGCTGAAATGTACAAATATATTGAATAGCACGACTCAACAAATCTACCGTCGTACACAGGATTCATGACCTGCGAAGAAGAGAAAGTTCTGCACGGACTTCAAGCAATTCTTCTTATTTTGCCTACTGTAACGGGTTTCACATTAACACAATTCAAAAGACTTACGGAGAGAATGAAAACAGTTCAAAAAAGGTAGTTATCACCACCAAAGGGAAAGAAAAAAACAAAAACGCCCCACTGTGCAGAATAAAGGCCCATTAGTAGGACATCAAGCTCTCTGTGACATGTCTTCCTCAAAGGCAAAAATAATTCTTCTTGTTGAGAAAGTGCCTTCAAAATAATTTGAAAGTTTATACCTGCCGTCTTTGGTCCCTATTCAATATGCTGTGAAGCCGCCATTAAAATTAATGGGACTACAAAACCCTCCAGCACAGGGACGCGGCTTTACAGCATATTGAATCTGTCATTTATACAAATAGGCATTTGGGGCCTTATTTTAGAAAATGGTATATAATATTTTTACACTAAAAACAGACAGGGCAATATTTAGGCCCGGATACATTAAACTGTAGTAACCTAAAAATGCAATATTACCGGCCAAAAAGTGTGTTATTTTTATAGTGCGATACATCAACATTGCACTGCCAAAAATAATGCACTTTGTTATAGGATCCGGTAAAAATATTGGATCGATAAATAAAGAGGCCTAATACCGCATTTTTTTGTATTAACGGCCATGCATCGGAACGGGATTAACGGCAGAAATACTGCAAATATCACCTACAGTACTCCAGGCTGGTGTTATCCGTGTCTTTCCTATGTATATAATGGCCAATATATACATAGGCAAGATAAGATAAACCAACCTGAAGTAGATGATAAAATATTAATTTAAATACATTACAGTAAATATTAACCCCTTAGAAGCATGGTTTGCCATGAAAACAAAAGAAGGACAAGTGCACAACTCTCATGGTGAAGTATGTTAAAAATGGTTGTATTCTGGAAAAGGTCAGTATTGCACAGACTGAATAGCAGTTCTTTAAAGCATATGATATGGCGTATTGATAAGGGTTACCGCGGCACCATCCCCAGCTGTTCCCACAGGCGGCACGAAGTTGAATCCTATGCCGTACTCCATCCAGGGCGATGATGTCTCGTGGTGAGAAGTTCCTCAGCGGGGCTTGACCAGCAAGCCGGCGCAGCACTCAGCGACTGTGTCTCTAACGGCGGAGGCTGAGGACGTCACCTATACATCACCGGGGCTTGATGTGGGCTGAGAATAGTGCAGAGAAAGTTACGAATATCGTCCAAAGACCAAAATATTACGTTCCAACGCGTTTCGTAGTACACAACTTTTTCATCAGGGAACACAATATAATAAAAAGTACTGCTAATTAAACTCCTCTGTCTCTTACAGTAGGACAAGAATGGGGTGGGGGGAGGTGTCTGACCAATCATATTGAAGGTCCAATACCTCACAAAGCTGATCAACATCAATAATCAACAAGGAAAAGGATACATATATATATATTTATATATACATACATACATATATACAGTATGTCTCACTCTCTCCCCTCTTTAAGTAAGACATGCTTAACAGGCTTATTTGAAGCTAACGCGAGGTAGTGCTAATTTAACATGTATACAACAGATGTTGTTTTTGCATATAATTTACTTTGTGGATATGTGGTAACCTCAGGGAATATAACATCTGTTAGTTATTTTAATTATGGCATATTATTAGCACTTGACCTCTTGATCTGGGCCATAGTGGAATGGTGAATGAGCTGAATTCTACCAACAAGAAAAATTAAGATGTAATTGCCTATTGGGGTATGTTTCATTGAGCTGAATAGGCAAACCCCTTCCTTAATTGTTATTCAATTGCATGTGAATAGAGTATTTAAGACAAACTGTCTTGGCTGTGAGTCCCATCTTAAATGTCCCAGTTAAAGTGTGTGGCAGAGTTAATTTTGGAGTTGAAATTGGAGGTGAAGATTTGAGGAAGATCGGGTCTCTGCACAACAACTTCGCAACTGTGAGAACTTAGCATTCGAAAAGCTGTAATTCTTTGTACTCTTCCTATCCTCCAGTAACTTGGAATCTCTCCTCCTGCATCTCACTATGCCCTCCCCATTGCTTTTTCAGTTTACTGTTTCCTCACTCCTTTGTGAACGTCTCTGTTCTCGACAACTTCCCCACTCCCCACTGCACCATTATTTATACACCTCTCTTCCAACAACCTCTTTACCCCTCAATTAAAAGCACCCCCACGAATCCTCTATTCAACACCCTCTATCTACTCCTTCCTGCTGCTGGGGATCTCCCCTAAGCCTGAAGCCAGACATTCACACCTGATTTCACCCATGCCTCCCTGCCATCTCTTCCCCTCTAATGTGTGTTAACCCTTAAGTTATTTGACTTACCTTAAAACTTGCCCCACAAATCAAGCATCCCAATAGTCTGCACTCATGGTTATTGTCCCACAGTCACTTATACCACCCACTGTGACCAAGCACTGCCATCTACAGCACTTACTCCCTCACCTACTGTCTCTGTAAGTTCCCCATCAAAACTCTTAGATTGTAAGCTCTTCGGGGCAGGGATATCCTTTCCTATTGTCTGATTTTGCTGCACTTATTATATTATTATAATTCCCTGTACTGTATTCTTTACGAAGCGCTGAGTACACTTTTGGCGCTATATAAATAAAGACATACAATACAATACAATGGTGAGTAATATTAGGTCAGATGTAATTGTGGGTGGGAACTTAGTAGAATTGGGTGAACAAGTCAAAATACGTTCCGTGGATTTTCCCCGGCCTTTTGGGTGCAGTCTGATCTACATAATTTAAATCCGGAGGCGGATTGCGTCCGTTGAAATTTGTGCGGAATCTTCGGAATCCGCCGGTGGATTCTGTCCATGCGGTTTCTGTAGAATCCGAACCCAAAAGCATTTATTTTCCACTCCCACTTCCTGCCTGTTTTTCAAACACTTTTTGATGAGGGAAGGGAGAGGCTGTGAGGGACTGTGTAGTGAGGGAAGGGAGAGAGAGAGATAGAAAGAGAGCAAGATAAACAAAGAATTAGAAAGAGAAATAGAGAGGTTTTTTTTTTACATTTTTACACTTGGGTACTGGAGTACCTAGGCAGGTACCCAACGTGCACCAACATTCACAGGGTGTAGCGCTACCTCACATTGAGTGGGATTGCTGGGACTATTGATGCCACAGCACCCTCAGTACTTTGAGGGCACCACTCAGTGTTTGGGGTCACGGCTTTATGTGTGTTATATATTGTGTACAGTAAAGCTCCGTTATATATATTGTGTGGTGTGTTGTTTACTACTGTTGTATTGGTTCCTCTGAGGGGTAATCCCGCCAACGCTGGGGTCCCTCATAAGTTGAGGTGCTGCACTAAGAGAGAGAGCTCACCCCAGGCACACAGAAGGCTCAGGCCTCTTGTGAGCGTATAGGTATTAGCAGCACGCGTAGTCGCCCACGGTTTCCCTTAGGCATAGGGAAATGGGGGTTACATACGTCATCACTGGTCCGGTAGGATTGATGTTGCAGAGATCCATTCAGAAGCAAAATGTACTGTTTTTGGTGATGTGATTGGGCCGCGGGTTTTCGTGTGCTAGTCTGTGGCTCTAAAAACAATATGTCTGACTACATCTGTAAGTACTTCTTCACAGAAAAGGTGAAACAGCCCTGGAACAAAGATGGTAGAGGCTAATACAGTAAAGCTATCCTAAATATGAAAGAAATGAAAGAAAGGCAAGGATAGAATAGGTTCTGAGGTTTTACGTTCGATACTGTAGGGAAATGGGCATACTAGATGGCAGAAGAGGTTCGAAACGGCTGTCAAATTCCATGTCTTTAGGTATAACTTAACAATTAAAGGCAGTTTTCCCACCTTTACGTCTGGTACTGTATTAGCTGCATATTCCACTTTGACCTCAGAATGACTGCATATACCGTATGAGAGGCATTGGTCTCTGAAGGTGGTTATCATAACCTGATATATTTAGTGCAGTGTTAGCTAATGAATAAATGATAAGTGGAACATATCAATTTCCACTGGGTTAATTAACGTCACATGCATTTTATCCCTGTATCGATATCACAATCTACAATTACCACAGCATGCTTTGAGCGTTTGCTATAAGTCTGCCCATCCGAGAATTCAGATACTGGTAATTCAAGTAATTTAGGTGGCATTTTTGAATGATAAGACTATGACACAAATATCTGGTAACCAACTAAATACTGTACATTTGTAGCAGGTATCAATCTAGATTTAATAAAATAAGTGTCAGCTAAGGAGTTTGGATAATAATTCAGTACCACTAGTCCATTTTGCATTTCTCAAACAAGCTTTACTTACAGTATACTTTATCTGAAAAACATACTTTTCCGTGATATTCACTTGCAGGTTTTATTTTGGATGAAATCAATCATGCCGTATTATTCAACGCTTTTTAACTCTTGATATATTTATTCAGTTGGTAATGTACCCCAAATGAAATGCCCATTAGCTACAGTATAATCTGGATTCGTCTGATTTTTTTATATGCTTAATTGTATGGGCGCACAAGGCAGAATACCAGATGGTCCTTCTATTTGGTATTAAAAGAAGCGACATAAAAGTTTGTCTCTGTTCAACACATTTTCTCCTGAGATATAAAATATGATGTAAGTCAAAAGCAAAAACTTGTAGAGGACAGATACAGACACAAGCTGGATTTATCGCTGCACGGAAGTTAAAAGCACACAGTGGTCAATGTGTGTTTGCTTCGTACGTCTAATAGTAACCAAGATGGTTTTATTCTTATTTTATTTATTCTCAGAAAAACAGTATGGACAATCTCCAGTCAAATCACTGCACATTGAAATACTCATTTTGTGTGATCTGTCATTTCTTATACAACAAAAGTACAATGTGTATTAGCATTTTATATGATATAAAATATACACTTTTCCCAAACTTCTTTTAGGTAAAACAGTTGCAAAATAAAGCTGCCACCTTCCCCAGAGCTGCAGGAAAATGGTTGGGCTGAATCTTGCATTGATATTAGTGGGCAGACCCTTTGGTTTCTATATACCAAAGCAGTGGTTTCCAATCTATTTTTGGTTAAGGAACCCTAAATGAAATTCTGCGGAACCCCTAACCCTCTCTAATAGCAACTCTGTGATCAGATGCATTGTAAATTCTTCTGTATTTTATACAATTTTCAAATGGCCAAAAAATTACAGGGAATTCTTTAGAGATGCCCGGGGAACCCAAGGGCTCCTAGGAAGCCGGGAGAAACACTGTGCTAAAGTCTGCAGGCTGAAAAACTGGAGCAAAATGAGAGCCCCATACAGTATATATTAAAAAAAAATGAATCCCATAGAAGGCAGTGAGATTTTGCCTTTGTTGAATTATTTTGCATTGATTTTGTGAAAGTTTTGCAGCCAGGAGAATATAGTAATCAGCTTGGCTGCAGAACTCCTCAATAGCCCTTCCACACAGCCATTCATACTTTATCCCCAATAAAGACACCAACACACAAGAACAACCACACTTTATAAAAATGTAACAATGTGGAAAAAAAAGGATAATTGCCAGCTTCCTTTCATTATTAAGCTTCCCTACTGACAGCTTCCTACTTGCCTTAAAGATCATGTGGGTAGGTACACCAATGCCATCTACTAGAGGGCTACCCCAGACCCCAGCCTTCTAGCTAAAGGTGGCTAGGGCTACCCCATTCCCCCAGGCCTAATTTTGTGCCAATTCACCAAATTTGCCATCATTGACTTAATATATCACGGGCAAGACCTAATGCAGGTGTGACAAAAAAATAATTCAAACGACAATCACTGACAGAATCAAAATAATACTCAAATAGTTTAAAAAAAATAAAGGTTGGGTGTTACTGCTTTCTTTTGTGCTACTAAAGTAGTGGGAAAAGATTTAAAGCTGTCAAACCAAACTTAACAAAACTCCATACATCTATCAAATTCCACCCAATTACAGCATCATCCAGCATTTTTGAAACATTGCAATATTAACCCCATCCTGGACGCAAGATACTCAGCTATGCAACCTTTTCCTTATTGTCCAGGGGTTTTACTTTACATACATAAGTTGTATATACAGTTGTGTGAAAAAGAAAGTACACCCTCTTTGAATTCTATGGTTTTACATTTCAGGACATAATAACAATAATCTGTTCCTTCGCAGGTCTTAAAATTAGGTAAATACAACCTCAGATGAACAACAACACATGACATATTACACCGTGTCAGTATTTATTTAACAAAAATAAAGCAATATATATGTAACGGGGTTTCCCCCACCGGTGGGAGATTTGTTCATTACTAGTCGTGTGGTGCATGATACGTGCTGTTAATAGATGGGCTGAGTCATCCGCCTGTGGTATTGAGGACACAGAACTAGGCTTCTGGGGTTCATACCCTACATATCGCTTTAGCAGTGCAGCGCCTCCATCTGCCGTAGGCTGCAGGAACTGAAGCTGATCTCCCCCGGTAGAACTATTACCTCTCCCCCCAGTAAGGTCACGCACCAGGCAGGAGGTACTTTATATGCAAAGAGGAATGGTTTATTATCTCTTCTGTACAGCACAGTAACAATCAGTCTTCTGCTCGATGCAGTAACTCTCCGCTACCACTGAAGGATAGTCTCTGGACCGTCACTACAGGCCAAGGGCACCCGGAGCTGTCCTAGCTCTTCCCTGCCTCCCTAGCAGAGGAAGAGGTATTTTCCACACTCCGGAGGGAAGAGGACAGGAGAAGGCCCTATAATCAGCCTCTCCAATGTGTGGCCTGTCTTCCTCAAGTGGAGATAGGCACTGCTAAATTTGGGCCCTGCCCTTAAGTACAGCCAGGAGGAGGGCATCAGGTCTGACTCATAGTTGGTCATGCCCAGGCCTGATGTCACCGCCTCCCGCAGTCACTCAAGTGCAGCTCCAAGGAGGAGGAAAACCCCAACTACTGGCAAGGCCTGCATGTACCAGGGCTTACTGCCAGGAGGGAAGCAGACTAGTAGCCACAGATGGCATGGCTACATATATATATATATACACTTATTGATGGATTTCCTCTTCTCTTCCTAAATGGGTAGTAGCTCCTCCCATTGATCCTCACATTGAGGTTGTATGCTTGTATTTACTGGTGTTCTATTAGAGGCCTCTTCAGTTACAGAGAACAGTAATAGCTCATATAATGTTTTGTTTCAGACAGCTAGTACACAAGTAGCAGTCTGCTCACGCTTGTTGCTCCAAGCACCCAGTAACATCAGCTCTCTCCATGCCCTACCATGCCAGATATGTTTGTGATCAGAGAACATATTATTAACACATCAGCATCCTAGCCTAGAATGTCACCATTGAGGTTTGTCTTTCAAATGTCATAAAGGTTACTTTCACTGACGAGCTGTTAGAACTCTTATAATAACTAGTGATTTATTTACAGTAAAATTATTTTTTTATCACCTATAGTGATTAGTAAAACCACTATGTTGACCATTGTTTACAGTGAGATCGTCTGAGAGTTGTGCAATGATTCACAATAGACTTAAAACATACTGTAGGTAAAGGAATGTCAGTCCAATGTTTAAACTGAATGCAATAATAATAAACAGACATGAAGTAGAGATGCGCAAAACTTTCATACAAGTTCCAGAAACAGGCACATTTTGACATTTCGCTGCTCACGAGGCATCATTATTCGCAAAAAAAGATGGCCAAGCGTTAAAAAGCTTAAATTGTTGTTTTGAAAAGTGCGCTCTTCAGAAAACGGAATTCTTTCATGCAAATACCATAAATAGAGCAGAGACACACAGAAATACATCCTTAACTTATTTGAGTTTAAGTTGGAACTTGATAATGTTAATGATACTGACAGGGCAAATCTAATGACAAGTCTAACTGATTGAGTCAAGTGATGATTATACTGACTGGCTATAAAGAATGACTTGCCTCTTTGGAGCAAGTGCAGGAAGTGTTCTTGTCTTTTGGGACCCAGACTACTATTACACACTCCTTGAAGGTCAGAACTCTTGGGCGGAATACCCTAGGCCTGAATATACTATAACAACTGTTTATTAGTACTTTGCAGTGTGAGGTTGCAAGAGGGGGCACTGGTTACAGTGCATGTGAGAGAACCATAAGATTTCTCAGAACTGTAAACAGGGAATTGATGCTGAACTGGCTGCAGTTGCTATGTACAGCATATTCATGTATATTGTTTCAGGGAAATCGTTGTGAAATGGAAATACATGAGTAAACCCTTTAACAAAACTCATGAATACCTGAATGTTCACAAACGGAACTGTGAGACATTCACGCATCTCTAGTTTAGAGCACCAGCGTAACATTTAATCTTGGACCTTACCGAGGAATTCTTGTCTGAATGTAGAAGAATATGCAGTTAGAAGGATATAGTTGAATAGCTATAGATGTTAAGGGTAGATGTTTGCATATAGTCCTCTTGCTTCATCTTGCAGCCACATTAGAAACACTGCTCAAACAGCTTCAAGAAGAGTCCTCTGAGGTCTTTCTGTGCAGAATCTCATCATCACGTTTGCTACTGGATGGCCCTATTGTATGTTATTTTATATACAGAAAATAGTAGTATTCTGGTCATATTATTCCTGACTACTGACCAGAGGAGTCCTCGATTTAAAAAACAAAACTATCTATCTATCTATCTATCTATCTATCTATCTATCTATCTAATATACATATATATATTGTGACAGATATGAGGGAACGGTAGTGAAAAGTGTATATTATGGCCCTCAATTATTGCAGGGGTTCTGCCCCGTTCCACGTTTTGGATATTTGCCAGGTGGAGTCCAGACCGGGACTTCTAGCTCTTCCTGGTTTCACATGGCTGCAGCTGCTGATTGAGGCAGGGAGCTGATTAAAAAAAACCTGCTCTGAGCAGAGAAAGGCAGACCTTTTTTACTCTCAGAGAAGTTTGTACTGAGAAAGCTGTTTTGTGCTCAGGAGAGTAAGGACTTTTGTTTTGTTTGTTTGATTTACTCATGATATCTGCTGCTCTGAGCAGAGAAAGGCAGACCTTTTTTACTCTCAGAGAAGTTTGTACTGAGAAAGCTGTTTTGTGCTCAGGAGAGTAAGGACTTTTGTTTTGTTTGTTTGATTTACTCATGTTATCTGCTGTAACATTTGAATGGAAAAATAAATAGGCCAAAGCTTTTTTTTTCACCCCTGTGTCAGAAGAGTGTCTCCTCTACCTGGAAGGCTGTGTGAAAGTGGTGACTCTGGACAAAAGGTACATAGCAAAAGGGTACTTTTGTCACAATATATATATATATATATATATATATATATATATATATATATATAGAGAGAGAGAGAGAGAGAGAGAGAGAGAGAGAGAGAGAGAGAGAGACTTCACCGGATGTGACGTCAGACGCCATCCATCTGCGGTCCGACGGGAGTCACGGAGAGGTGAAGCAGTCAGCGTTTCAACTGGCCCGGCAGCCTGCTGCCTCAAGTAAAACCCTATGTGTACATGTTCTATGTACTTATTCTGAGTACGATTCTTACCTGCTTTTTTAACATATAAATTTTACAATTTCGATCTATACCATGGTCTCCCCTTGTTTTCCATGATTATCTACCTATCGAATGTATCCTGCAACATCTCTTGTTTGAGTCCTTTCCATTGCTGGGTATATTCTTACCTGATGTCCTCATCCACATCTACCTGCTGGGTAGACCAATGCTGTTTAAACACTGACCTGCTGTAAGTAGGCATTTCTATAGAGCCAAGACTCAACTATACCAACATTGTGTTGATTTACTGCACCATTACTATATGTTCTTTTTTCCTGGGGTGTTCCTGACACCATCGCTCCCTTCCCACCTTGGATCGATATACTCTTGAAGGGAATCCATACATATTCCCTGGAAGGTTGAGGATATTTTTCTGTGTTCGCCTTACAACTCACTTTATACACATTGTTTATA
Source organism: Ascaphus truei (assembly GCA_036426205.1). Taxonomy (NCBI): domain Eukaryota; kingdom Metazoa; phylum Chordata; class Amphibia; order Anura; family Ascaphidae; genus Ascaphus; species Ascaphus truei. The sequence goes on along the minus strand of WSYH01011346.1, from coordinate 594 downwards.
CTATTTACCCACTTGTATCACTATCATTTGGTGTCTAGCGCCGTTTCAAATCACTTTGGTTCAAGTATTTATATTAATGACACTTCAGGCTGAGCCATGGAATGTGAAACCATGAGTTAAGATGCAAGATCTTGTGTACTATTTACTGCTAATAACCATTTGCACAAGGTTAATAGATTAACTCTGTAGCACAGTTTTTAATTGAAATACTTGGACAACAAACAACAATCCATCCCAATCACTTACATATTCACTAGCCTAAAAACCATACTGTAAAAAAGAAATAAATGTAAAACACATTTATGCAATGACCATTGAAAGTACCTAATAAGAAAAAGTAATAGCAGACCTGCTGTGTCTCTAGATGTTATTTACACGTACAGTCAATAGGTCATCATAACATATACATAAAATACATTAGCATGCCCTTCATTACAATATCACAGCTGCTCTAATTAGCTGAAGGTTCGGAGCTTGAAAGAACAGACGCAAGAGGAGACAACAGACGCCACGAACAATCCAGTGGGAACATGCAATAATATCCAACTAAGTTTGGGAAAAGTCAACAGAAAAAGCTAGGAAGTCATTAAAAGA